>LPNX010619213.1:0-43680 GCA_001517045.1 Pseudotsuga menziesii
ATTGTTTATTTCTATTGCATATTGGAGAAGATTGATTTCTGGAGTCTAGCTGTCTGTTGTGGTACCCCAAGCCATAGGAATTTCTCTCCGTAACACCGAGGACACAGCATTTTTCCGCAGAGATGGTGGCTGGAATAGTACTTATGGTGAATTTTTTCTTAAGTAGTATTCTGGTATGCTTCTTGATCATGGAGAGAGAATCCTAACATCAGCTGAAGCCATTTTCCGTGGCACTGGCACCAAGCTTTCTGGCAAAGTGTCTGGTATTCATTGGCATTATGGAACCAGATCTCATGCCCCTGAGCTTACTGCTGGATATTATAATACCCAGAACAGAGATGGGTATCTGCCAATAGCTTCCATGTTTGCGAGACATGGGGTGATTTTCAATTTCACCTGCATTGAAATGAAGGATTGGGAACAGCCCGGAGATGCACAGTGCACCACAGAGAAGCTGATCAAACAAGTCATCCTTGCAACTAGGAAAGCTGGGGTCTCTCTTGCCGGGGAGAATGCTCTTCCAAGATTTGATCAAGATGCACACAATCAGATCATTAAGAATGCCAATCTCCAACTACCAGAAGATGATCGAAACACCAAAGTTGAACCTATGTGTGCATTTACTTATTTGAGAATGAGCCAGCATTTGTTCCAACCTGAAAATTGGAGGTTGTTTGTTTCATTTGTTAGAAAATTGGCTACCTCAAATTCTTGGGGGCATGAACACAGAGATATAGACTCATTTGTCCATGCTACTGGGCCAATGCTCCAAGAGGCTGATTCAGTCTAAAGCATGCTTAGTACCTCAAATTCCTGAAGGCATGAACACAGAGATACAGACTCGTTTGTCCATGCTACTGGGCCAATGCTCCAAGAAGCTGCTTCAATCTAAAGCATACTTATTAGCATCATTTCAAGCACACTACTTATTTTGTATTTTTATGAAGGTCATGATTTGCTTTATTTAAAGGTTATGATGTATAGGCCATACATCTCTTTCCATTGGGCAGCTGCTGCTGCATTATATTTCTATGGCGGCAGTTTGCAAGCCAATATGGAGCCAACGGCCATACTAGTGGTACATAAAAGTTATGAAGAAAACGTTGTTAGCTTTTTGAGCATATCAAGAGACTCCAGCTCATGACCTTCCCTCCTACGGTGGAAGAGATCTCATGTTTGGCCCAAGACTAATTGATCTAACCCTTGGGCGACCTCTTAACTTAAGATGATATAATAAATATAATAAATAAGCCCACGTCTTTAATAGAGACTTAGTGATATGGATGGATTATAGATTATTACCCCACGTCTTTATATGGATTATGGATTATAGATTATTACCCCACGTCTTATAATAAATAAGCCCACGTCTTTATATATATATTTTTTAAAAACTACAGGTAGCGTCGCTATATTGACGGCTTGCCGTGGAACTTTGCGATGTCTTGCCGTCGATATAGCGACGTCTTACCGTGGATATAGCGACATCTTTCCATTGATATAGCGACGTCTTGCCGTGGATATAGTGACGTCTTGCCGTCGATATAGCGACGTCTTTTCGTGGATATAGCGACGTCTTTCCGTGGATATAGCGACGTCGTACCGTCGCAGGTATTTGGATTGGGATTTTTTCATTCTAGGAAGGGCCGTCGCAATTGCGACGTATTCCCGTCACTCTTGCCACGCAATTAATGGGTCGTCGCTATTGCGACGAAATGACTGCCACGGGAAAAAAAACGCTTTTCCATGGCAATATCCACGCTTTTCCGTGGATATTGCCACGTTTTGCCGTGGCAAAATTGATCACTTGTACTAGTGTAAAACCCTACTGTGCAGGTTTGGCTGATTGCCAAACCTTGGCTATGTGTAAGCCTGCATTGACCCTTACTCCTTGAGGAATCATGCCCAGCTCGGGGGTGGCAGTGTTGCTCAGAGATTGATGAGCACACTGGCCTATGGTTGGGTGGAATGTTGCAGCGTCGTAGCTAGTTGCGAGGTGAGTTCTTCGTTAAAAAGATAAGTACTCCTGACTATTCCATCTCTGCAATTATATCTACTGTTTCATGAGAAATGATGAACATGTTGAATGCTGGAATGTGTATGTTTGCTTCTGCTGAATTTTGAGGAACTATGCATCCTTGTATGATGGATTATGCATCTTGGTATGTATTATGTTTAAGCTTTTTATTTCAGCATTGATGCCTATTCATCTTCACGGGGCTGTTTGCCCGGATGTGGGTGTTTAGTAGCATCCTCTTCGCCAGTCAAAGGGTTGGGGATGTTACAGTGTACCTAAAATATGTATTATAACATGCATATGAATGTGGGTAGGTTGGGATATTATATCGTAATGCGCATTTTATTATATGCAATAATTATTAGTATTACGCGTATATGATATCGTGTATATACTTTATGTATAACTGTACACGTGTGTAATGCCGTAAGCGTATTATATATATATATATTGAAATTATATGCTGTCATAAATGTCGTATAGTATTCAGAAGTCTGTATTGGTATATATGTAGTCTAATTGTATTATAAGGTATTTAAAATTGATGATGTAAGGATATGCAACCAGGGTGGTGGGTTGTAAATATATGGGTATATTGGAGTGATATAATATAAAAGTATCTACATGTATGTATATATATATATATATATATATATATATATATATATATATATATATGATTGTGTTATATGTAGGGTATAAATGTTGTATAACTAAGTAATATATAACATATATGTGACCAATTGTGACAACTTAGGTGTCATAATGTTTTTAGGAATAAAATCATTTTATTATAATAGTTGTAATTTCTAAATAGGTGTAATAACTACAATGGATTGTTTGGATAAATTAATTTAATATAGACCTTAAAAATCATTGTCAACTCAAAAATAAGATTTATATACTAAAGATGTTGTGTATGATGATCAAAATTATAAATAAGACGCACCTAAACATTTTAAAATATACATAAAATGGGTATCCATGATAAGGGTAATATGATAATATATATATTTGTGTTAAATCAAGTAGACACGCATTGCGAATTGAATATTACATTAAAATATAATTTAGTTATTAAAGGAAACTCATATATTCAAATATATGTCACATATATCCAATAATAATAATAATCTATAGGTGTTATAAATTCTATTTCTATTCATAAGTTGTGTAATTAAAAAAGTTATAATCAAAATTATGTGATAATAATATGTATCTTATACTTAATAAAATAATAAGTGGATAGGAGTCTATATTTAATATTAATTATTTGTGTAGAAGAAAAAATAATAATAAAAGAAATTTGTTAAAGTATGTTTGATTGTGTGTTATAACATAATTTCAAAGAAAGATGTTATATAAGGTCAATATTTGTAATGAAAGTTAGAGAATGGAATATCTTGTTTCCGATGTTATGTGGTGGTTTCTACGAATGTCTATTAATTTTATTAGAAAGAGAAAGAGAGCTCATGTTGAAACATATGCTTAATTTTGGGATGCCTCAAATGTTGGAGATCATGTTTAACCTACTAGTGTTATGGCCTTTTGATTTTCTCAGTTAGGTTTCAATTGTTGCATGTAAGATTCCTTGCATGTTACGTTAAAGTATATGAAAGTGTGGATGTGACCCCTATGATCATATTGAAAGGTATCTTAGTAGTATCATGGTGATATTTCATGACTAAAATAAAAAGGTGAAACAATGTATTAATGATAAAATCATCTCTATGAAAAGTATTTACTAATCCTGTCAATGAGTAGAATGTGATGCAAATGGTTTGATTATACTATAGTTCTCATATCTAGTTGAAATATTTGTATATATAGGTACCTGGGAACTAATCATGTGCTCTACTATTTGGTTTTGTCTAAGGTGGGCACTAGAAAGGGGAAAATTGTGGGTATGAATTTCATGTGATGGAAATGTATTGTTATTTCTCATAAACATGGTTACCTTTTGATGCACACCCTAAATAGAACTGGAATGGGTGAGTGCAATCGAGGGACTATATAGTAGAGAAGAGGTACCATCTTTTTATTAGGTGGGGCAGGTCTATGGGTTCCATAGTTGTCTGAGTCAAAGTGAGATACTTCTGGAGATGAAAGAAATATGCAAGTAGATAAGTACCTTTATGACATGCATATATTTGTGATCTTTGTTAAGATAAGTATATTTGTGACAAGAATAACTTTGTGATCTTATTTAGAAAAGTATATTTGTGATATGAATAGATTGTTGAATAAGTATCTATATTTTTATGTAACTTTTGTAGATACTGATGAAATTTGTGTGATTAATTGGAATTTATTTCATGTATCATGAAGATGCATTTTATGTATCTTGTATCTTTATAACTGATGGCTAATCATATGGTTGATTTATTGGAATATGATTCGGGTGGGTCTATTTTATTGAAATATTAAAGGACATGAAATGAGGCTTAAATACCTTATGATAGGGATTGGAAATTAACCCTTGATTCTATACTAGGAACGTCGCTACTAATTTAGGTTCTTCCACGAGAATACTGAGAGTGGGATGGTTATATCATGAGGGGTCGATAGTGTGAAAGAATTCACATTCCACATGTTGTGGAGACGAATAAAAAGTCAAGTGGTAGTGAGAAGTATTGTGGCAATCATAAAGGCATGTGTGATGACATGTAAGAGTAAGTATGCATTAAGGATGATGCATTGTTTTGTGAAGATATATGAAGATCTAGTGAATGATGCAAACTCTTTGGACCCCCTTTAATCAAAATTAATTTTGATGATCCAAGAAATCCCTTAAAAATTCATATTTCCTGGTATGCGCGGTTCATCATCTTATAGACCACGTGTACATGCAGCTTGCTCCACTATGACCCACATACAATAGGAAATGTGCCCAAAACTAAAATATTTGGAGTTTTCCTCAATAAGTCACAAATAAATTGACATTTGGCCTTTCATAATCCTGGAAACTCTCTGATTTGACCCTTCACTTCCTATTGAAGGGCTATATAATGAGCCTCTTGGATGCATTAGAGGAGGAGAAATAATGAGATAAAGGAAACTATAGTGGGTTTGTACCCCATTCATACATGCTTAAGTATGCATCCCTTTGTCTTTTTGAGCAGCCATTAATGCTCTTCCCAAGCTTTCCATCATCTTGTGAGATTTCCATTAATACGGAGGATTGAAGTGGTGGAGGCCCAGGTGGAGGACTCGGTCTTTGAATTCCAATGAGGTGTCGACATAGTTTGTCACTTGTATCTTTGTTTATGATTAATAAAAATATTCATTTCTCGTCCATTGTATGTGTGTAACTATGAATATTCTTATTCATGGATGTAGTTGCTTCAATTTATAATTATTGGATTTATATATGTTGGAGTAGGCCTAACACTTAGTATCTATCATGTTGGTCTTTTTCGTTGTTGTTGAGAATGGAATGTAGGTGCAAGTGTGGTTGAAAAGCTCAATGGTGATCTACTACAACCTTTCAGAATAAGGTATGCATTTTCATCCCTTAGTGTTAGCTCTGTTTATCTCTACTGCATATAGAAATGGATTTATCTTTGGTGTCATATAGTCTGTTGTGGTCTATTCCAATCCATAGGAAGTCTTCTCCGTAACAGAATTAGTGACTCCACTGGGGATTTTCCTTTTTGGTGGGGTTGTGGGTGCACCTTTTCACTTGATTTTCTCTCTATTTCTCCCTATTTCGGTGTCACATTTAGTAGTATTCTCATCCATTGACACTCCCTTAGAGTGGTTTGACCCTTGGCCTCATTTTTACCAATTTCTTCTCTATATACGCAGGTCAGAGTATGCACACTCATGTATATACGTAGGATTTCCTCTACCTAGTCGCATACATATGCCACTGTTCTTTGAATAGTCATGTACATCCTCCCTTTTGGTTGAGTTTTTGATGTGGGAAGTTGTTAGGTGGGTTGTGAGTGTGGATGGATCTTCCTAGGTACTAATGTTGTCTGTTAACTGCTGCTTTTGTGACCAGAGACCCATTTTTCATTGATTTTTCTTTGAAAGTAGTTCTAGTCATTTATATCCTTTTTTGTTTTTCCATTAGTGCATTAGTATTTTTTGTCTTGGTATCTTGCTTGGCTTGTGTTTGATTCTTGCTAAAGATATCGATAATTTTAATCACTTTTATCGCAATTTCATTCTTTTATATTGAAAATACAAAATAATTATATAGTTGCATTCTTACTTGCATCTCAAATATGGATTTAAGGAGGTACTTCCATTAGATTGCTTGGATGAGAGTTGTGTTTAAGCTTTCATATATGAGGGATTGCATTGGAATTTGGAAAGGAATGAATTTTTATGTTTCTCATGTAGTGGCATACCCTTTTTTTCATATTCAATACAAATTGCACTTGGAATCATTTGTTAGGTGTGCATATTTATTTCACTACTGAGTCATAACATCGCTAGTTGCAGGCTCATTACCCTTGAGTAATCACATCCCTTAAAATGAACTCTTAACTTAAAATTGATTACACATTTTTATTTGATAGAGGTACACCAACAAGATTATGTTGTAGAGTCTTGGAATAGGATTTCGTGAGTAAATATTTCCAAGCCTACAAAACAAAACATTTAGGTGTCTGTCCAGGTGAGAAGAGAAATCCTTGATATATTTAGTGTTATCAGGAGGCTCCTCTTACATACGAGTTAAGTAAGAGGTAGCGTACACGTTTGTGGTCGGGATAGCCCCTTTTCACTCTCTATGTAGTGCCGAAGATATTTCCTAGATTGTATTCATATCTAGGGGATTTTGAGGTACCTTTGGTGCTTTTGAGCTTCGAACTTTATTACTCTGCCCATATAGTAGATCCCACCTACGAATTTCCACCTAAGAATTGATTATGTTGGGGTGACCTTAGTTTCCTTAACTAGATATCGCATGGGGTACTTGCATAGGTTATTCTGGGAGTGTCTTGGCAAGGTAGGGGTCGAACAACACAGTCGCTTTATGCGTTGAAGTTAAGGGACACTATAATTGTTTACACACCTCCGCTTGTAGTGTATGGGAGTTTTAGGCCTCTCCTAGGTGAGGCATACTTGCTGCATTTGGGAGCTCATTTATCCTCCCTCTTGGCTTGTTTGCATCTGACTTAGATTTTCTTAGGGGTGTGGTAATTGTGTGCTAGTTGGATTTAGGGATCATGGTTACTTGAGTATATTTACGTTCTCTTTAGTTCAAGTCCTTTTATGTTCAACATGCCTGATATTGCTACTGATATCCAGTCACCCACTCCAGGTCCTAGTGCGAACCTTGGTGTTGGACTAGGGGGCACCATATCCCCTTACCTTGCTCATAGATTCGGGAGTGGTCATATTCAACCCTATACTCCATTTGTGGGATTATTTTCACTTCCTTTACCTAGTTTTAACACCAGTGTTTGTTCTCACAAGGGTGGTAGTGGATACATGAATTTTGGTTCTACACCTTCCATTCCTTCTTATATCCCATAATCCACCACACTGTTTCCTTTGAATGCAATTGTCATGATCAATCCTCCCTATATCCTATAGTTTGGAATATTTACTAATTGTTTCCAGTTGTTTTGGACTAATATTATTGTCATGTAGGGTCCAGTTTTTGTACACTCTCTCTGATGATTTGACCTATTCATTCCCATGACATGTATAATTTTGAACTAGCATATAGAATAGGATCAATTTTTTTTAAGCATCATGCATCACCCAATGACCATGTCTCCTTAAATATAGGTACAAACCCACTTCTTAATGTTACAGAACCTTCACAGTGCTACTATAAGTGAAATTACGTAAGTGGTAGAGCCTTCCTATTCATGGGTTCCATAGCTAGATCCCACTTTTCCATTTGGTACCCATGTCATGAGTCCTCCCTTAGGTCTGGGATTCCCTTTTAGTCCCTCCATGTATTTGAGCAAGAACCTCATATTCTTTATTGAACTTTATGCTGGCCATATTCCATATGGACTCCCATTTATATCAAGTTGTAATTTCATTTTCATGCGTCTTCTTTTTCATATTGATATTTATGTCATCTCCCTGCATCACTTTTATGAGCCATATAGACCGAGCTTGCCTCAGCCCTAGCCGAGCAAATCCTCCAATATATCTTTTGCATCTTGATCACCCCATACCTAGAGGAGACATCCCTCTGAGTGTCCTTCCCCTACATGTGCTTCCTTATATTGAGCATAGGCATGTTCCACTGCTTGGAACTAGTTTTCTTTCCCACGACACTCGTTTCCTCCTATTTATGCAATATAAGAAAATTTGTCCTTTTTCAAGTTTTCCAATATGAAAAAGACCAAAAAAATAAAAAAACATAAAAATTTGAATGGGAAATTATATTACTTTTGGCAGTATTCATGTCGTGTCACCTTCAAACAAAGCACTATATATTCCATCCATTGGTTGTGTTACTAGTATGAATTTAGGAGTTGCACTCATTATTTTGAGTTTTCTCCATTGACTGGTTATGCTTCCAGTCCCTATGGAGCCTCTGTTCATGCCTCCTGCATTGTAGAGTTGTCCTAATTTTCATGTTCAGTCTATATTGCCTATGAGTCACCATCTTCCATATGCTCTTATTCAAAGAAAGTCCTAGCCTGAGTTGTCCATTCAACAGTTATCTTGTCTTTTCATGTTAGTCATTTCTGATATAGTTACTCATCCTTGCAAATCTTGTTTGTCTAAGTTCTTCCAAATTATCCAACTTTGCTGGGTACCTCATGTTGGTTGATGGGGTATGCCTTAATTCCCTCCTTCCAGTGGATTCCACTCCATCGACTTCAGATCATTTATTCTGGAATAGGATTCTATATTCCATTGAGTTCCTTGAGACTTGCATTCATTGGTGGAAATTTCTATCACCATCGACAGTTTTGGGAATACATCAATGTCCCCTGATCGATGGATTCTCTCAAGTGTTCCACCTCAACACATCTATTCACACTTGTTTGATTGCACTCTATACCTTGATTCCCATTATCATTATCGATGGTATATCATGTGTCTATTAATGGTAGACATCAATGACCAGTAAATAGACGATGACCCATCATGTTTGACCTCGACACCTTTATTCTAGTGACGGAACATGTACTGGTAGTGATTTTTGTAGAATACCTCCAAGCTTGGTGGTATTCCATATGTGCTACCTCTTTGATCATGCCAGTATCCATGAGATGTCATATCTAATGGCCAGATTCCAGTGTGTGACCATATGTCTTCATTCAGTTTGAATATCTTGTTTCATTGTATATTGTATGTGGCGATGACCACATGTGACGAATGTATTTTATGCCTATTCATGGCCATTGTACTATTATGTATCCATGACTGCTACACTTCATATTTGCAGTCACATGTTGAGATGTATTATTGTATTATACTGATGTGTGGTTGGTTTTTCCACCTGCATAACATTCTACCATCTTCTATAATGTATCCTATTTAACAAAAAGTGAAAATATTCATGGAATATTTCATAGTTTAGGCATAACAGTTTGCTCGTAACTCGGAAATGGGAGGACTTCTGACCATTGGAAATATCTTGAAATTCTCTATATCTTTGTTGTTTTGAGTGTTTTCTAATTCCTTACCATTTTTCCAGGGCGGGCGTCTTAGTAAGAAAGCATATTTTAAAAGATTATTTCTTACTAAAATGCCCTCCACAAACAAACCGTAAGGAATTAGAAAAAACTCAAAACAACAAATTTGTAGAGAATTTCAATAGATTTCCAATGGTCCAAAGTCTGCCCAATTCCGAGTTACGAGTGAAAGATTCTAGGAATATTTTCACTTTTTGTTAAAATAGGATACATTTTGGGAAAAATAAAACCATATGTGGGTCTTCATTACTCCACTTCTGGGATTGGTATAATGTATTTATTCCATCATGTTACCCCTCTGACCTTACACATTAGGGGGCATCTATTATAGCTTATTTTACCAGACTTGGTATATCATGTTTTTATGGCCTTCCATGTCCCTATGCAAACTCTTTGGACCCCCTTTTCTCAAAATAAACATTGATGATCCAATAAATTCCTTAAAAAAATGTCCTATTTGTTGGTATACGTGGGTCACCAGCTTACAGATCATGTGTACACACAGCTTTCTCCACTATTACCCACGTACATTGGAAACTGTTCCCAAAAAGAAAATATTTGGAGTTTTCTTAAATGAGTCACAGATAACTTGACCTTTTTCCTTTTATATGCCTAGAAATGATCCGAATCAACCCTTCACTTATTATTCAAGGGCTATATATTAAGCCTCTCGGATGCATTATAGGAGAAGAACTGATGAGAGTAAGGAACCTATTGTGGATTTGTTCCCCATTCATACATGCTTGTGTATGCATCCCTTTGTCCTTTTGAGCAGCCATTGATGCTATTCCAAAGCTTACCTGCATCATATTGTGAGCTTACCATTGATATGGAGAATTGAAGTGGTGGAGGACTCAGTCTCTTTATTCCAACGAGGTGCCTATAGAGTTTGTCACTTGTATCTCTGTTTATAATTAATAGAAATATCCATTTCTCATCCATTGTATGTGTGTAACTATGAATATTATTTTCCATGGATGTAGTTCCTTCACTTTATACATATTGGATTTATATATGTCAAAGTATGCCTAACACTTAATATCTATCATGTGTGTCTTTTTCGTTGTTGTTGAGAAAGGAATGTAGGTGCAAGTGTCGTTGAAAAGCTCAACGGGGATCTACTACAACCTTCTGGAATAAGGTATGCCTTTGCATCCCTTAGTGTTAGCTATGTTTATATCTATTGCATATAGAAATGGATTTATTTATGGTTTCATATAGTTTGTTGTGGTCTACCCCAAGAAATAGGAAGTCTTCTCCATAACAGTTGTTTCTCCTTTGTTTTGAATGCTCTGGTTGATATTCAAGCTTGTGATTTGACCTAGGAGGTTGGAAGTGTTGTTGTTTTATTGAGATTATACAATAGGAGAGGGGGGGAATTCTCTATGGAAATATGATCCCAGATGTGCTAGAGCCTGAGGAAGAGGGGGACAATTACAGACAGGTTTCTAGGCCCAACTATTGTCTTATTTGAAATGCTCTAGTAGATATTTGAGTTAACCTGGGAGCTCAAAATTCTTTTTATATCATTGATATCATCAAACAAGAGAGGGTAAATTATGTGTGGTTATCTCATTTCTAGTTGCACTCATATTGCAGATGTGGGGGACAATTCTAGAAAGTGAGCGATATATTTTGTGGTGGTGGTGCTCTGGGAAAGGGGGTCAATCCCGAGACCGACCACTACATGAATTTACGGGAGAGGGGGGGAATATCAATAAAGGAAGCACATCATCCATTAGAGTCTTTCCTAGAAGAGACCTTCTAGGTGATATTCCAGGATCTTAGCTTGGGGGTGATCTTTCAAAGGGAAAACATACACCAAGTAGAGATTTGCGGTTGGGAGGAAAGTTGGCATGCTAATGCCAATAGAATATATCAGGATAAGTACTTATAATCTCCTAATATGTTATGTATGATTATTATGAATTATCATGAAGGATTCGTGTGCACACTTATTTCTAAATTAAATGATAGATTTATCACATTACTAAATTTGATGTTGGATTGACAACCTTCGGGGAGGTATGTGTTTCCTTGAGTTAGTGTTTTGTATTTTGAGGTGTGAATGTAAGTTGATTTAGGAAATATGATAATGGAAAAAAATATGGACGTATATGATTTTCCATGGGATTTGTATTTTCTTTATCAATATAGAAATGGTTAAAATGTTATCTTGTTTATGACCAAACTTTTAGTATAAATATTATTGATTGAATTGAGATGTTAGTACCATGTTTGTTTTATATCATTTATTTTAGGACTGATATGGATTGGCATGTGGTTGTACATGGAAGCTCTATATCAGGTCACCCATTGGGGTTCATATATTGCAATTGATTTTAAAACTATGTCATGAAAATATATAAAGAATTCTAGTTGTGTTTAAAAAGTGTTGGTTTTACTAGTTAAACTAGAAAGTTTTAATTTATTCTCACGTGACCAATCCCATTTGAATGAACATATACATTATGATAATATTAGAAATGATCCCTATCTAACTTGATAGAGAGCCCATACCCATTCTCTACTTGTAACTTATGTTGGATGTGTGACAAAATTCAATCATAGAATGATGTTGCTCCTCATTATGACTATATGATCTTGAAAAGTGACCTACACTATGTATTTCTACATTATTCTCCATATTACTATTGTGAGAACCTAAATAAAGTTTTATTTTATAGAAATAGAGCATGCTTTTTTATTGCCTCAATATTATGTTGAAAAAAGAGTGGTTCATACCCTTAATATTTCTTCTTATTGTAGTTGGAAAACAAGCCTATCCATCCATGTTTGTTGATGTATTTGTAACTTCAGAATGTATTCACTTATGTATTTCATATATTGTATTTGATTGGTCCCCAATGTTCCTATCAATAAAGTCATTAATGTGAACAAGTCATGTAAATTCATAGAGGTTAACCCTCCTTGTGGATCAAGGGTTAAAGTCCCTGCAGTTGTGGGGCACTAGGGTTATTAGACTCTCCTAGAGAAATCGGCCCTGGTAAGTTATTTTCAAGTTGGGAACTAGTATAAATAGAGAGTAAGCCTCTCTATTTATTACACTGTCACTCACACTCAGTTGTAGTGCATGAGTGAGAGAGAAGGAGCTGGGATAAGAGAGATAAAAACTGGTGGAGATCATCTTTTCTGCCTTTGGGTTTTACTGTTGTCATTGGTGCTTATTCTATCTATGAGGAAGTTGCAGGGTTTTTCCTTTATGGTTTCCCCGAGGAAAATATTTGTGTCTAATGTCTCTTATGAATGATTGTCGTACATGTTATTCTCTCAGATAAGATCTTAATATCATATTGCTTAAAAATCTAACATGGTATCAGAGCTAACCTGAGAAGAAGACATTGTGTAGCTGCGGAAGCTAGGGATTCCTAGTTTTTGGATCTCTCTCCACAATCCATCAGCAAAAGGAGGCTAGGATGAATCTCCATTGAAGGGTGCATCTTTCTGTCGAAGCAGAATCTGATTCTAAGAACTTTCAGTTTTTTACCTACCACTACATTGAGAAATTAGGGATTTTCACTGAAGAGGAATTTTTGAGTGATCCCAGGATAGGATTTTTATCCTCCTCAAAATTGAAGTTTAGAGACAAAAATTGAGGTTTTTGGTTGAGTAAAACTCCAGGAAATTCAAACCCTAATTTTTCTTGGAACCAGAAAACTAGCACTGCAGAAGATCAGCTCTAGATTCAGTTTTCAACTTCTCAAGTTGGTAAGATGTAAATATTTTGTATTTCCATTTGAGGTTCTCTATTAAGATGTCTCATCACACCAAGATTGATGAAAATATCGAGGGAGCTAACAACTATTGGTCATGGATCCTAATCTTCTAGATCCAAAGATATTATTCAGTTGTGTTTGTAACCCTAGTGTACTGTACACTCATTCCCCCTTCCTTGGGGATCGAGACAGTGCCCTAAAAAAGGGGGTTTGGGGGAAAAACCCCCAAGACATGGGGGTTCAGGGGCAGCACTCCCAAGTAACAGGGGTTCGGGGGAGGAGCCCCCAAGAAATATTTTTGGGATGTGTGTTGGCCAACAGTTTTGCGGACCCATGGTATTGGGTTAACCGTAGTATTTTCCCATGGTATTTCCCCTATAAAAGAAAGCATTATAACACAACTGTGTATCGTATTATTTTGTATTGGAAGAGAGACTGTGAGAGTGTGAAGTGGAAGTGGAGTGGTTTTGCTGCAAGTTGTATCCCTTCACCTTTCTTGACTGTAATAAAAGGACTGGCAATTCCTTTATGGACGTAGCCCATCTTCTGGGTGAACCACATTATATCTATGTCTCTCAGTAATGTATTAATGTGTTTTTCATCTTGTTAATGATTTAACTATATATATATTATTTCTTTGTGGTTGTATTTTCTAACAATTGGTATGAGATCCAAAAGTTCTATTTGGTTGGTAAACTCACAGGAAAGAAGGGTTCCTGGTTCGAGTTGGAGCAATGGCGGAAGTAGGAAAGTTTAGGGTTGAGAAATTTAACGGCCAAAACTATCAGTTATGGAAGATGCAAATGGAGGACTATCTATACTAGAAGGATCTGTACCTGCTGTTGGGTAGAAAAGCAAAACAACTAGTGGATATGAAGGATGAAGAATGGGAAGTTCTTGGCAAAAAGGCACTGGGAACAATACGGCTGTGCCTGGCTTCATCAGTGACCTTCAATATTTCGAAAGAAAAAACAACAGAGGGTGTGATCAGCGCATTGAGTAAGCTCTACGAATAACCCTCAGCTTCTAACAAGGTATTTTTAATGAAGTCTTTATTTATTATGAAGATGTCAGAAGGTGGATATGTTGTTGACCATTTAAATGAGTTTAATACACTTACAAGTCAGTTAAGTTCTGTAAAAGTGAACTTTGATGATGAGGTTAGGGCTCTTCTAATCTTGTGCTCGTTTCCAGAAAGCTGGAATAGCTTGGTCATGGATTTAAGTAACTCTGTCCCTAGTTCAAATACTCTTAAGTTTGATGACATTGTTGGTGTTATTATGAGCGAGGAAATGCGAATAAAATGCACAAGTGAGACATCAAGTAATGCATTGACCATGGATAGCAGAGGGAGAAAAAACGAGAGAGGAAGGAGCCCAGGAAATTGTGGCAAGTCTAAAAAGGGCATATCCAAGTCCAGATTTGGAAAAATAGAGTGTTGGAACTGTGGTAAGAAAGGACATATAAATAAATACTGCCAAGGACCAAAGAAGAAAGGTGAGAGACAGCAAGAGACTACTCAGGAAGCGAATGTAGCAGGTGATGTGTTACAATATGCTTTGATTCTCGCATTAGATAATACTAGTGATTACTGGGTGGTAGATTCAGGGGCTTCATGTCATGCTACACCCCATAGGAAATTCTTTCATGATTATGTTCAAGGTGATTTTGGGCATGTGCTATTGGGGGATGATGAACCATGTAAAATTGTTGGAAAGGGTAAGGTATGGATTAAGTTAAATAATGGAAATGACTGGCTACTAAAGGATGTAAGGCACATTCCTACTATGAAAAGAAATATGATCTCAATAGGGTAGTTGGGAGATAGCGGCTCTTTGTCTACGTTCGGAGAAACATGGTGGAATATAACTAAAGGATCACTGGTAATAGCAAAAGGAGATAGGGTAGGTATGTTATATTTATGTCCTCATAATACTGATTATTCTATCTCTGTAGCTTCCACAGAAATGGGTGTGATGATGTGGCATCATAGGCTTGGCCACATGAACGAGAAGGGGATGTAGATTCTCCACTCAAGGAATCTACTTCCATATCTAAATTAGGTAAGTTTGGAATTCTGTGAGAACTATGTTTATGGAAAACATAAGAGAGTTAGATTTCTCAGGGTTGGGAAACAAAATAAGAATGAAAAGTTAGAGCTTGTCCATACAGATGTATGGGAACCAGCTCAGGTACAATGTCTTGGTGGCTCTCATTATTATGTTACTTTTATTGATGATGCAACTAGAAAAACTTGGGTTTATTGCATTAGACAAAAATCTGATGTGTTTGATACTTTTAAGAAGTGGAAAGCTTTGGCTGAGAATGAGAGAGGAAAAAGGTTGAAATGTCTCAGATCTGATAATGGAGGTGAGTACTACAGGAAGGATTTTGATAGTTACTGTTCACATAATGGGATTCGCAGATAGAAGTCAGTCCCTAGAACACCACAAGAAAATGGCATGTCAGAAAGGATGAACAGAATGATAATGGAGCATTCAAGGTGTATGAGATTGCATGAAGGGTTTCCCTTACAGTTTTGGGTTGATGCTGTAAACACTACTATTTATTTAATAAATTGAAGACCTTCAAGCACTTTGGATGGTGGCATTCCAGAGGAGGCATGGACAAGTGAACAGGTAAAATACTCATTTCTGAGAACTTTTGGTTGTGAAGCATTTGTCCATATTGATAAATATGATAGAACAAATCTTGAGGCTAAATCCAAGAAATGTACCTTTATTGGATACGGGGTTGATGATTTTGGTTATCACTTATGGGATCTTAAAAATTGCAAAATCATTAGGAGTAGAGATGTAGTATTCAATGAAAAGGTCATGTACAAAGATCAATTGTAGGGAAAGAAAGAAGAAAAGGAAAACACAGAGTATACAGTGCTTTATGAAATCAAAGAAAATGAAGTTCCAAAGGCACCAGAAAATCAAGAGCAGTAGCAGGTACCTGAAACTCCTACAAATGTAAGAAAATATACCATTTTAAGTAGACCCCCTGAACGATTCTCTCCTTCACTGTATTATTTATTGATGATTGATTCTGGTGAACCAGAATGTTTTGAAGAAGCAAAGCAGGTAGAAACTAGAAAGAAGTGGGAGAAAGGCATGGATGAGGAGATGGAATCATTGGTAAGAAACCAGACTTGGGATTTGGTTAAGTTGCTGGCAGAAAAAAGGGCATTGCAGAATAAATGTGTTTATAGGTTGAAGGAAGAAGATGGAGGAATGACGCGGTACGAGGTTAGACTTGTTGTAAAGGGGTTTGCACAAAATAAAGGTATAGACTTTGATGAAATATTTTCTCCTATTTTTAAAATGACTTCAATTAGAACTATTTTAATTCTCGTGGTGGTAGAATATTTGCATCTTGAATAGTTAGATGTAAAAATAGCCTTTCTCCATGGGGATTTGGAGGAATATATTTATATGAAGCAGCCACAAGGGTGTGAGGTCAAAGGGAAGGACAATTTGGTTTGTAGGTTGAAGAAGAGCTTGTATGGCCTGAAACAAGATCCAAGGAAGTGGTATTTAAAATTTGATAAGTTTAAGACAGAACAAGGTTATGATAGATGTCATTATGACCATTGTGTTTATTTCAAGAGGTTAGATAACGGAAGATATATTATCTTGTTATTGTATGTGGATGACATGCTTGTTGTAGGATCTAACATGCAAGATATAAATGTGATCAAAAGAAAATTAGCTAAATCATTTGCAATGAAGGATTTGGGTGCTGCAAAGCAAATCCTTGGTATGAGAATAACAAGAGATAGGAAAAATCATAAATTGACATTGTCTCAAGGTGAGTACATAGAAAAGGTGTTGCAGAGATTTAGAATGCAGAATGAAAAACCAGTCAGTACACCTTTGGCTAGCCATTTCAAACTAAGCAAGGATATGTGTCCAGAGACACAAGAAGAGATAGATTACATGTCCAAGATTCCCTATTCATCAGCAGTTGGAAAGCAATACAGTGGATTCTCAAGTATTTGAGAGGTACCACTTCACATGCATTATGTTTTGGAGGTTCAAACACTGTTCTACAGGGATATGTTGATGCAGATATGGCTGGTGATAAATACAGCAGGAGGAGCACCATAGGGTATGTGTTTACTGTGGGTGGAACAACAGTAAGTTGGATTTCAAAGCTGCAACAACTTTTTGCACTTTCAACAATGAAAGCAGAGTATGTTGTTGCTACAGAGGCTAGTAAGGAGATGATTTGGTTGGATAGGTTCATGGAAGAATTGGGTAAGAATCAGGAGAATAGTAGGTTGTAAAATGATAGCTAGAGTGCCATTCATCTTGCAAAGAACTCAACCTTTCACTTGAGAACTAAATATATACAACTCAAGTACCACTTCATAAGATTTGTTGTAGATGAAGAACTGTTAAAAGTGGAAAAGATGCATACTAGCCAGAATCCTGTAGACATGTTGACAAAGGGAGGAACCAAAGTGAAATTGAGTTCCTGCTTGGTTTCTGTTGGCCTTCAAGCATGAAGGTGAAAATAAGAAATTTTCCAAGTCCAAGGTCCAGAGCATAGTCCAGAAATTGCAGTAGCAGTGGAGTTGCTGTGACTAGTCTCCAAGTGGGAGATTGTTGGTCATGGAGCCTAATTTTCCAGATCCATAGATATTATTCAGTTGTGTTTCTAGCCTAGGGTGTACTGTACACTCATTCCCCCTACCTTGGATTTCAGGGGCGGAGCCCCCAAGAAAAATCTTTGGGATGTGTGTTGGCCAACAGTTTTGCAGACCCATGGTATTGGGTTAACTATAGCATTTTCCCATGGTATTTCCCCTATAAAAGAAAGCATTGTAACATGACTGTGTATGGTATTATTTTTTATTGGAAGAGAGACTATGAGAGCATGAAGAGGAAGTGCAACAGTTTTGCTGCAGGTTGTATCCCTTCACCTTTCTAGACTGTAATAAAAGGACTAGCAATTTCTTTGTGGATGTATCCTATCTTTTGGGTGAACCACGTTATATCTATGTCTCTCTGTAATGTTTTAATGTGTTTTTCATCTTGTTAATGATTTAACTATATATTTGTTATTGCTCTGTGGTCTTGTTTTCTAACAACAACTTTCGAGCCTGGAAGTATAGGATCTCCCTGGTCCTGGAAGAAAATGAGTTGGACTCTTACATTAGTGAAGAGGTTCTAGTTCTAGAGGAAGATGATGCTAAGGCCTTACAAAAAAGGAAACTAGTCATGGATAAGAGGATTATTGTTGATTCAATCAAGGATCACCTCATACCACAGGTGTCCTCCCTAAATACACCTAAAGAGATGTTTGATGCCTTGACCAAGCTATTTGAAGGGAATAACATTAATCAAAAGATGACTTTAAGGAACCAGTTGAAGAATGTAAATATCTAGAATGAAAAGACCATACAATCATAATTCACAATGGTCTCTCAAATCAAGGAACAACTTGAAGCAATAGATGAATAAGTAGAGAATGCAGAGATTGTGATGACCACCTTGAATGGTCTCCCTAGGTCATGGGATTCTTTCATCCAAGGGATCTGTGCTAGAAAGAAGCTAATTAAGTTTAGTAGGCTATGGCAAGAATGCTCACAAGAAGAAGCTCGAATAGTAGCTCAAGAAGAAAAGATGGGAAATGAAGATCAATCTCTCACAATACACTCCAAGAAAAGCAGGAGGGACAATAATCATCACCATGGTAAGCATTCTCACCAGAGAGATAACCCTAGAATACCAAGCAAGGATCTATCTAAACTCAGATGCTATAGGTGTGATGAGAGATGACACTTTGACATAAATTGTCCTAAAAATAAGAATGGCTCTCAAAAGAAGACGAACTATGAAAGAAAACATCATGCTCACACTGTAGAGGATGATGATCCTCCCAGGAAGAGAGTCAAACAAGAAAGTGAATATTTTTCAAGTGATGAAGAATATGTTCTGATCTCTGCTCTCATAAGAATTGTCTCACATGGAAGCAATGATTGGCTTATTGAAAGTGGGGATTCCAAGCACATGACGGGATTCAAGGAATCTTTTGTGAAACTATATGAACATGATTAACCCCACAAAATAAAACTTGGGGATGACTACCAATATCCCATAAAAGGTAGTGGTGAATCCTCATATAAGCTAGACTCCAGAAAGTCTATGCAAATCAAGGATGTTTTGTTTGTACCAGGACTAAAGAAGAATCTTCTCTCTATATCAGCATTGTATGCAAAAGGAATGAGGGTTGCATTTATAGATGGCCAAGTCCTCATGTGGAAAAAGGAAATAATATAGATGATGTAGTTGTAATTGGAGAGAAAGAAGAAGGACTATAAAAATTGAAGGGCCAACTAGAACAAGCCTTGGTCCATGACTCGGTAGAGCCAAATGAACTTTGGCATAGAAGGCTTGCACATGTGGACTATAGGGCACTACCTCTCACAAGAAAAGTTGTTGAAGGACTTCTAGAAATGCAAGAAAAACATGAAGGAGTTTGCAAGGGATGTATGAAAGGAAAGAACACAAAGAAAACATTTCCAAGTAGTAAGAACAAGAAAAAAGGAATCTTGGAACTCATTCACTCCAATGTATGCGGTTTGATGTCATCCAACTCATTAAGCAGGTATATATACTATGTTTCTTTCATTGATGATTTTTCTAGGAAGACATGGATATACTTCATGAAGAGCAAGGATGAAGTATTCAACAAGTTCAAAGAATTCAAAGCCGTGATCGAGAACCACACAGAAAATAAAATCAAGACCTTCCGATCAGATAATGGTGGAGAATTCACATAAAATGAATTCAAATATTTATGCAAAGATTCAAGGATTAAGAGGGAGTTTACCACTCCATATAATCCACAACAAAATGGGGTTGTAGAAAGGAAGAATAGAAATATCATGGAAGCAACAAGGGAAATGCTTCATGATCAGGATCTTCCTATGCATCCATGGGAAGAAGCTGATAGAATAGTTGTGTATGTATAGAACCGTACTCCACATAGAGTACTCAAGAACAAGACACCTAAAGAAGTATTCTCCAGTAAGAAACCAAAAGTAAATCATCTCAGAATATTGGGTTGTCCAGTCTACATACACATTCCTAAAGAAAAGAGGAAAAAGTTAGATCCTTCAGGGAAGAAGGGTATATTTGTGGGATATAGTGAAAGCTAAAAGGCTTACAGAATATAGTTCCCGGGATTCAAGAAGATTGACATCAACAGGGAATTCAAATTTGACAAAGAGTTAGCTTACAACAAATCCAGAAAGAGGCCTACTGAAGACCCTAAAGAAACAGAGGTACCCATGATTCAAGATACAATTATGAACGATGCAACTCAAGAAGAATATCAAGAAATAGAAGAACCCCAAGAACCTATAGATCCACCCCAAGAGAAGAATCCTCACAAGAGGAAACCTACATGGGTATGAGAGGCTATCCAAGGTGTAGAATGATATGGGGATCCAAAAGAAATACACAAAGAAACGAAGAGAACTAGGTCATACTCCAGGTATGTAGCCTTATTATGTGACATCATTGATAGAGAACCTTACAACTATGAAGAAGCAACAAAGAAGAAAGAATGGAAGGATTATATGATCGAGGAGTACAATTCGATCATGAAGAATGATGTCTGGGATGTTGTCCCAAGACCAGAGGAGAAGTCTATTGTGACTTCCAAGTGGATCTATAAGATCAAGCACGCTGTAGATGGCAGCATAGATAAATAAAAAGCAAGATTTATTGCTCGTGGCTTCTCCCAAAATGAAGGAATATATTATGAAGAGACTTTTGCACCTGTAGCCAGATACACTTCCATCATATAAATACTTACTATGGCTACAGTGATGAAATGGAAGATACATCATATGGATGTCAAGAATGCCTTCTTGAATGGTGTAGTAGAAGAGGAAGTGTATGTGGAGCAGCCACTCGGTTTTGAGACACATGATAGGGAGACTCATGTGTGTAAATTGAAGAAATCCCTGTATAGTTTAAAATAGGAACCCAAGACATGGTACGGAAGAATTGACAACTACCTAAATATTTTGGGCTTTACCAAGAGTAAAGCATATTCCAACCTTTACTACAAGGTTGAAGAAGGGAACCCAATGATACTCCTACTATATGTAGATGACCTATTTGTAATAGGTGAGGATGGGTTGATTGTTGATACGAAGAGGAAGCTTGCTTCTGAGTTTGAGATAAAGGACTTGGGTATGATGCATTACTTTCTAGGTATGGAGGTGTGGTAGAATGTAGATGGAATCTCCCTAGGACAAGGGAAGTATGTAGTAGAGAATCTTGAAGAGGTTCAGGATGATGGAATGCAAGGCCATGACCACACCTATTGCATCGAACCTGAAGCTATTGAGTGATGCTTCATCAAAGTCGGTTGATTCTATGATGTATTGTCAGATGATTGGGTCCTTGATGTACTTGACGAATATGAGACCCGATATTTTATTTGCTGTGAACACATTGAGCCAGTTCCTGACATATGCAAGACATGTTCACCTGATTGCTGCAAAGCATATTTTTGGGTACCTGAAGGGTACAGTTGATTATAGGCTCAAGTATGAGGAAAATCAGAAGATTAACCTGGAGGGTTATGTTCATTCAGATTGGGTAGGAAGTGCCATTGATAGAAATATCACTTCAGGTGCTGCTTCAGTATGGGATCAGGTGTGATATCTTGGTTTAGCAAGAAGCAATCCTGCGTGGCACTGAGTACAGCCGAAGCAGAGTATGTCACAGCTTTTTTAGCTAGTTGTGAGGTAGTTTGGATAAGGAAGCTACTATTTGAATTGTTTGATCTCCAGTTGGATGCTACTTGTATATATTGCAACAACCAGAGTTGTGTGAATTTGTCAGAGAACCCGGTGTTCCATGACAAGTCGAAGAATATCGAGATCAAATATCACTATATCAAGGATATGGTGTAGAAAGGAGCAGGGAAGCTCTAGTATGTTGCAATGGATGAACATATAGCTGATGTCTTGACTAAGCCATTACCCAGAGTGAAGTTTGAGTACTTCTGGGAGAAGCTTGGTGTTCTCCAGATTGAGGTTCCTTCCAAAGGGAAGTGATGAGTCTATGAGACCTTCTAACATGGATGCAGGATTGGTTCCTCCCATGGTCAGATGTAAGTGTGGAGCCCTTCTAACATGAATGTTGGATGTGTTTCTCTCATGGTCAGATGTAAGTACGTAGTCCTTTTGGCATGAATGTTGGATGTGTTTCTCTCATGGTTAGATGTAAGTGAATAGACCTTCTGACATGAATGTTGGATGTGTTCCTCTCATGGTCAGATGTAAGTGCAGAGCCCTTCTGACATGAATGTTGCATGTGTTCCTCTCATGGTCATATGTAAGTGCAGAGCCCTTCTAACATGAATGTTGTATGTGTTCCTCTCATGGTCAGATGTAAGTGCATATCCCTTCTTACATGAATTTTGGATCTGTTCCTCTCATGGTGAGATGTAAGTGGAGAGCCCTTCTGACATGAATGCTAGATGTGTTCCTCTCATGGTCAGATGTAAGTGCAGAGCCCTTCTAACATGAATGCTGGATGTGTTCCTCTCATGGTCAAATGTAAGTGCAGAGCCTTTCTGACATGAATGTTGGATGTGTTACTCTCATGGTTAGATGTGAGTGCTAGGACTTTCTGACATGGATGTTGGATTTTTTCCTCTCATGGTCATATGTGAGTGTTGGGCAGGCCTTTTTGACATGGATGCTGGATGTGTTCCTCCCATGGTCAGATATAAGTGCTAAAGAAGAAGAAGACCTAGATGGAGGTGTTGATCCCATTTTTATCATCATTTTTGGCAGTTAAATTATGTGTTTAAACATATGTTTTGTCATCTTTTTGCATATTTTCTGTCATGCAGCTCACTATTCAGCCCTAGGTACAAATGATTTTAAGGTTTATGTAAAATTTGTTGATTATTATCATTTCATGATTTTATAAATTAAAATTGACATTATGTTGAGCACGTTATGATTTATGCATGCATTTGTTTGCAAGTTATAGTCTTTATCTCGCCAACAAACATACAATGCATTCATCATGGATATGCATACAGCATATCCATCTCATTGTCCAGCTCACCGTTCAGTTCATCGAGCCAACCACGCGTCGCTGATAAGAGTTTCTTGAGTGTTAAAGCATGTAAACCATTTAAAGTCCATGAATATGGGTGATAGCATGCCTCTAATTATAGAATATTTTCTAGCGGCCTCCTTCGCTCGACACCACACTGCCAGTCCACGCTAAGAATTAACTTCATGTCACATCACTCACCACATGAAGAACTAATGTGTGATGGAAAAGGAAGAACGTTGTGTGTTGGTGTTTGATCAGTTAGAAATCATAATGGTTGACTAAATTTAGAGAGCATTTGACCACTAAAGGGTCGAATTTATCACCTCTGTAAACATTGTGTATATAAATGCCTCCACGCGAAGAGCTAAAGAGTTGATCAATTCATTAGTGAGACAATCAGTTTTTTTAAGAGAAGAACTATGTAACTTTGTTCCTTATTTTTTAATATACGCTTGATGTTCTGTTGTTCATGATTGTGTTCATATAAACATTAGCCATGCATCACCCTTAATTGTTGAGAGAGCCCCTCATCAACCAACAGTTTCTTTTCTTGTGTAGTTTCATTACCTTTTATTTTTTAGTTAGTTTGATCTCTAGTTTGTTTTCATTCAAATTACTGTAAACATTTATTTCATTGTTTTATGTAATGCATTAATATAGTTTTATTTCTGAAGTTAATTATCTAGTTGCGTTCATAGTTTTCTTTCAATTTACTTTCCAGTCATTTCATTTCCAGTTTTGTTGTTCATTTTTATATTGATAAGTATATAGAATAAATTACTTTAATCAAGTTATAATAGATTCAATTCTGTTCATTTCCTTTCAGTTATAAGTTCATTCAAGTTAAATTCCAGTTTGTTTCTTAGTGTAATATGCAATGATTTCTTTTTATGAGTTAGTTTAAGATTATTTCGCTGTCAAATTTGATCATTAAGTAGGTTTATTTACTGCCTCTATGCATTATATTTGCATATGCACAAATTCAAATGAAGATTAGATCATTTAGGTTATTTTCTGCTATTTTAGTTGTGTAGACTGTCATTTGAGCGGCTTGTTTAAACTATCATTGAGACACCCCTTTCAGACCCATAGTTCAGTCTGTCATCCAGTCCATCATTTTTTTTTTAGTGTTTTTAATGTGTTTTGAACCTATTTTAATCTCCATTTCTTTATTTTTTAAAGTATGCTTTGAGTGTAATAGTTAGATGATTGTTACGGAGAGAAATCCCTATGGCTTGGGGTACCACAACAGACAGCTAGACTCCAGAAATCAATCTTTCCCAATATGCAATAGAAATTAAAAACATCTAACACTAAAGGATCGAACCTCGTACCTTATTCCGGACGGTTGAAGTAGATCCCCGTTGAGCTTTCCAATCTTCAACTTGAATTGTTATAGCACGTCCTCAACAACAAGTAAACAATACAAGCATACTATATTTCATGGTGTTAGATCTATTCTAGCATATATAATCAATAATGTATAAGCATTTGACATATTCCAATGGATGCAACATTCATTCAAATACACATTACTGGACAGGAAAAGATATTTCTATTAATATGAATCAGAGATTACAAGTGACAACCTCTGACGACACGTCTGTGAACCGGAGAAACTGAATCCCCCACTTGGGCCTCCACCACCTCAATCCTCCATCACTCTGATAGCAAGCTCACTAACAAAGGCAAGCTTGGGAAGAACACAATAGTGCTCCAAAGGGACAAAGGGATGCTGACTCAAGTATAGTTCTGGCAACAATGGACTATAGTTTCGGTACTCTCAATTCTCTATTATTGTTTTCAATGACTCAATGGTTCCGTATATAGCTTTTCAAAGTGATATTGAAAGGTCGAATCCGTGCAATCTCAAGGCATATGGAAGGCCAGGAGTCATATGAGTCGGATTCAAGACAAGGAACGGTCCAACAGTTTTGGATTATGCACACATCCCGATGTATGCGACTATAGAGGGAATATCCACGTATGTACGCGGTTATCGGGGAAAAGGCCGCATATATCATTTTTCTCATGTTTTTAGGGATGGTCAATGATACATCAAAATACAATAAATGGTCCATAGGGAATAATGAGTCTGCAGCGGGATAGGGGAAGGCCATACAATGTGTGATTCACCTAGTGTGGTGAAATCCGCTATAACAATGATATTCATATTTAACTGTGTAAATTGAACCCAGGAGATAGAACAATTACACTCACAAAATTGCTAATCAAACATGCAAAATTAACACCAAAGGAGAGTGAAATTGGAGCATAACACTAATTTGTATTGAGTAAGTGTAATAACTCAAAAATTCGTAAAAATTTAAAAATTTTCAAGTGACATAAAATGTCTAAAGTCGCAGCTAAGTAACTGCTAATGGTTAGCAGAAAATGAAACAGTTTAAAAAAAAAAACATGGGATTGCTTCTTTAAAAGAACCTGTGAACTAATAGGTGTAATCTTAAAAACTTGTTTAGTGCTATTAATGATTTAACAATTGTAATTCTATCAGAGTTAGAAAAGGACTTGCATTTTGCTGCTGCTAGATATACTAATGATTAACTTTTGTCAAGTAGGTAAGAATTCTTGTATGAGATCAAGGCTTACTTAGAGTTTAGCTAACTCAATTGGACTGTTGGTTCCTTACAGGTTTAGCAGGTAAGCGTAAGATCCAGTAGGGTGTTATTTAAATTCACATTGAGAAGCTACTTCCCTAACATGATTAAGATGCTAGTTTTAGAAAAAGTTTAATATGTTGCTTGTCTTCAAGGAGGTAATGTTGGTCTCAAATTCTTTTATTATCAAAACTCTGTACTGATGTTCACACAAGCTACAAAAGCATGGGTTAAAACTTTATAAGAACAAGTAATTTCCAAAGTTCCTTCAAACGACTAAATGTTATACTTTAAAGGTCTAAGAACACTGTTATTTTTGTTTACCATAATGGTTATTCATAAATTTCATAGAGAGAAAATGGCTCCCAGCTACCTTCACTTTAGGTCTCTATAACGTCCTTCTCCCAATGAATGATCAAGTTACTTATGCTTTTAAATATAATCATCATTAAGTTGTTAGAGTTTTGTTGGGATTTATTTAATGTTATTGGTCTTCAGTTAACCAATCACTCCTTTAAAATATAACTCAAGGCTACAATTCCAAGAGTCCATAGCTCTTCTTTTACTATGGTTATAAGTTATAATATGTCCTTCTTACAATTTTTTACCAAACCTAGTTATTACATATAACTATCCAACTTGATTGATTAACAAAGATAACTTCTAGGATAATGAAAGTATCAAATTTTTAACCTATATTCGATATCCTAGCATCAATACACCATGTTAATATCAAAACTATGGAAATCATAAACAATGTATGGTTTTTAATGATTATTGGTTTGATTTTAAATCACTTGGCTGTAGCGTTGACTATGGAACTCTACCCACGATGGAGAGGTTATTTGGAAAGACACGTGGTTAAGTTTCATCCACTCATGGGTTGACTTATAACTCCAAACCCTATGCAATTGCTTTGCAGACCAAGGGTTCCTCCTTCTTGTTGGCCGAGCTGAGAGCTTGTGGCCATTGGAGACCTGTAACCACCTTCAAGTTTAGCATTTTACTTCTACATTCTATGCTATAACTATTGAGAGAGGTCGTTAGTGGTTTTTTTCTTTCTAATGGTTTAAGTATTTACAGCAAGAGTTGATATTGGATTTTATTCATGGCTCGAGGGCTGTGCTTGTCTTGAACCTGCAACTAAACACTCAGAGTTTCAGCCAAGAGTATACCTTCATCTAGTTGAGTCGATTTTCTTGTTTTTCCTTTGTAGTGGTGACTCAAAGTCTTCTTGTCCTTTGGCACTGTGCCAATATGACCTAGGGTGGCCATTTCTCCTCAGCTTCAACTCAAAACTATAACAGGTAAAGACTTACCCTCAAATCAATTTTAGATTAATTTTCTTATAAGGGTTTTACAAATTTTAAAATGGATTTGTAATGATAAGGATTGGTACTTCCAGGTCCTCTTCACGGTTCCAGCTCTATAGGTGAAAATGAACTTACCCTTTAGTTTCCCTCGAGCATACAAAAAAATGGTAAGCCCCGGTTTCATACGAGGGTTTCATCCTACACATTGTTGTGGTTGTTGGAAGTTGGTTCTTGCAGTTGAAAAGGCACGGCCTTCGTTACTTGTTAGCTTAAAGTTTCAATGCTTTTTTTTTTTCTGTATAAGTTTTGAAACCCATAGAGGGTACTTTGTGTAGGGATGATGAAAGCTCTGGTAGCCATGATGGAAACTAATTTTTATTTACATCTCTACCTTTACAGCCTAAACAATGTAAATTATTTTATTGTTTTCTATAGAGATCAGCTCTAAGCCCTACAAGGCTGTCGACCTCTATCTGGTTTATATTTTGTTTTTAAACTAGTTTTTAAGAGATAAGAAAAGACTGTTAATCAGTCAATATTGTAAAAGGATTAAAGTTTTTTACCTGTCCGTGATGTATGGTTACAGTTCGATAAGACTTACTTTGTATAGTTCAATTTTTAACAGGCCTGAGCCATTAGAGGAAATTTCAATTTAAACCGGTCCTTCCAAAAATAATACAAATTCCATGTCATCATGTATTAGCCAATCAAAATGATTTAAAATTCAAAAAGGGAGCACCTCTTAAACAATTTTTTAATATAAATTTTGGGATAGGAATGATAAAAAAAACAACTTTTTTGTTCAAACTTTCAACATATCTCCCTCCATTTTTACTCAAATTTCATTTGGGAGAGCTTGTTGGATGTGGAATCAAATTCCACATCCAACAAGTACCCACTTAGCATACTTTTGACAGGCCCTGCTACCCCAAAAACAAGAAATAGCTGAAAAAATGTGATGATGATGTCATCATCATGTTTTTTCAAGAATGCGGAATTATATTTCGCATCCAACGAGTACCCCTTCGATATACTTTTGATGGGATCTGCCACCCCAAAAACAAGAAATACCTGAAAAAATGTGATGATGATGTCATCATCAAGTTTTTTTAGGTATTTCTTATTTTTGGGGTAGCAGATCCCATCAAAAGTATATCGAAGGGGTACTCGTTGGATGCGAAATTTAATTCCGCATCCAACGAGCTCTCCCGTTCAAAATTTGAGTAAAAACACAGGGAGATATGTCGAAAATATGAACAAAAAAATAGTTTTTTCTTTTCTTCCTCCAAAATTAATAAATGTTATTTGTTTATTTTATTAATTTTCCTTAGGAGGCCCATTTTGAGTTGAAATTTCCTCTAATGCTCCACTATGAATTTTGAGGCTATAAGCCATTGCTTCTTAATCAATTTTGTTTTAACAAATTATTGTTGTATTATTTTAATTATTTATCATGCAATTTAATGATTTTACAGTGCAAAAATTTATGTAAATTTTACTGTGTTTAAGAGTACTATTATTACTCTGTATTTGTTGTATTATTTTAATTATTTATCATGCAATTTAATGATTTTTTAGTGCAAGCATTTATGTAAATTTTATTGTGTTAAGAGTACTATTATTACTCTGTCTGGCTCATAATGGTGATATTTAAATATACCCTACAGTTCGGTAATAGCATAATTTTTACATGGTTATTTCTTAGCTCTGTTTATTTAATTTTCCTTTAATGATTTTTACAGCTATTCTTAATTCTCATAAAAGAAGGATTAGGGTAATTGCCGCAAACTTGAGAATGAGATAAGGTTATCTTTCAATAACCTAGGTGGTTATATTTAGGTTATAGTAGAACCTTCTGTCTTAAATCAGAGACACATATTGTCTGGAATCAAATGTTATAAGATTGTTTTGAAAATTATCTTAACCTAAACCCTAGATGATAGTCTATTTACTATGCCTATGCTTATTTAATAAACTATAATTTTTGTGTTTTGTAAAGAATATTAGTATTAAAAATAGTTCTATAAGTAATATGATTGCTAAATGTTCTTACATACCTATGCTCAGTTCATATCTAAAGTAAATACATTTAATACATACAGTATTTACTACTTCTTTACAGAATAAATCATAAGCAAACTAGAGCATAATTTAGCTACATTTTTCATTTAGAGTAAAAAGAATCATCATATCTACCTAAACACCTAGCTATACTAGAGTACTACCTAAGCTAGGAGTGGAAAAATAAAGTATAGAATTCTAATTCTATGTATTTCTCATTTTTCATATTTACGACTATTTCTAACATAATTTGCAAATTATTAAGTCCAACAATACACAGTTACTCCTTTTTTCACAAACCCTAATTAAATACTAACATGCCTGTATTTAAAAATGAGTAACCATTTTACTGAAGACAGTAAATAAATATAATAACATGAAAACAAATAGAACCTCTCAATGATAAGGTGACAATAGCTTAAGGAGGTTGTTTCCTCCCAACCAAGTCCTGGAGGAAGCTTAGACTACACTTCCTAAAGACCCCTAAGCCTGTTCCTAGTACTCCTAGTAGAGTACTGGGAGAAGGATATGTCCTTAAGACTTTCTGCCACCTGACTGGTCCAATTACCTCAGAAATTCAAATCTGCTCACAGTAGTAAGAACTTGAGCCTAATAGCTGCAATAAGTTCAGTCTCAGTAGTGAACCCATCAAAATCACTTCAGTAATCCCCTCCATCAAATTTCTCATGAGTAAATTCATTCACCCTGAATGATCACCTCTCAGAATGAGCAGCCTCAGATGTCTTCAATGGGAAATTTTATAGAGATGCCTAGGTCTTCTGGGTCAGTTTTCATTTAATGAGACACCTCCTCCAATTCCACTTCCTTGGGGAATCCTGACAACAAATATAGGGAAGTTGCCAGCTGTAAAAGTTGGAAGTAGTTTGAATGCTGCCACTTGTTAGTGTACTCTCCATCCAGTATCCTCCACCAAGTGACCAATAAACACTCTTTTAACAACTTCCCTAAGCTGTTGTCTCATCATTTATTTATTTATAAATAAAATATTCTGAATTACATTAATTATTCTTGACNAATAAAATATAACACAATGTTCCTCAAATAACATTAAATTGTTTTTGCAAATCGGGGCATGTGACATACACACCCCCTTAAATTATAACATCATCCTCGATGTTATTTATTTCTCGTCCTCAGAGTTCCCCTAAAATAGAATTGGATATGCATCCCGCATATGACTTTCCAATTCCCAAGTGGCTTCCTCTGGACTAAGGTGCTTTCATTGCACCTTCACCTGATCAATGGTGTGGTTCCGAATCAAGATCTCCCTCCGCTTGAGGATACAATCTGGTTCCACCAGAAAATCTCCTTCGGGTTCCACCTGCACATCATTCCAATTAATAACATGAGTAGTATCATGTGCATATTTTTTTAATACAGAAATTTGAAAATCATTGCGAACTCTTAAATTCAGTGGTAGCGCTAACTGATATGCTACCTATTCGATCCTGGACAGTATTTCAAAAGGACCACAATATCGAGGTGCTAGCTTCGCACAACTACCCAGCCTCATAGAACTCTTTTTGGGTCTCACCTTAATGAAAACATGTTCTCCTACCTGGGAATTGTTTGTAGTTCATTTAAGGTCTGCTTGACTTTTCTATCAATATTGCACAATTTTCAAATTACCTTGTACCTGTTTTACAATTAATTCCATTTCTTTCAATAATTCAAGTCCTAATACTAACCTGCCCACTGGATTACTCCAATAGATGGAAGTATTGCATTTTCTTCCATACAAAATTTCAAAAGGACTATACCTAGCTGAAGCTTGATAATGATTATTGTAAGCAAATTCTACCAAGTGTAAATAATCTTCCCATTTTCCTGGCTAGTCCTTTATGTACATTCTGAGTAGATCCTCCAATACCTGATTTAATATTTTTGTCTGTCCATCAGTTTGAGGATGGAAAGAGGTACTAAAATTTAACGTAGTATTTAATCCTTTAAACAAAGATTTCCAAAAATTTCCTGTAAATTTAGGGTCTCGTTTTGAAATTATCACCTTTGGTATTCCATGCAACTGAAAATTTTGTTTTAAGAAAATATCAGCAATATTTGCAGCTTTATAAGTAGTTTTTACAGGTATAAAACGGGTTTCTTTACTCAATTTGTCAACCACTACCATTATTGAGTCATTTAAATTCTGATTTCTAGGTAATCCTGTAACAAAATCAAGGCTAATTATCTCCCATTTTCAACTAGGAATAAGCAATGGCTGAAGTAGCCCAGCTGGATGTTGATGTTTAATTTTTACTTGCTGGCATTCAAAGCATCTAGCAATATATTTTGCCAGTTCATTTTTCATGTTTGGCCAGAAAACATCTTTTCTTAGCATGGTTATAGTTTTATGATAACCTGGATGCCTTCGATAAGGAGTTTTATGAATTTCATTTAAAATTAATAGCTTAATCTTAGATACATTAGGTACGTATCATCTGTCTTTATACAGTAATAATCCTTTTTCATTCAAGCTGTACCATGTACTTATACTTTCTATTAAATTATCTTTACTTTTGCTTGTAATTTTTGGTAATTTTCATCTTGTTCTATTCCAGCTTCAAGTTGTTCTTCCAATTCTGTTGTATAAGTGCTAATGGCTGCTGTAAAATTTAGCTTTGCATTTCTACTTAATGCATCAACAACCCTATTCTCCTTTCCTTTAATGTCTTGAATTTCAAAATCGTATTCACTTAGAAAAGCTATCCACCTAGCTTTCCTAGCATTCAAGTTAGGTTGATCTAACAGGTATTTCAATCCTTTATTATATGTTATTAACATAAACTTATGTCCAATTAAATGATGACGCCACATTTTTAAGGCATGTATGATAGCAGCTAATTCTAAGTCATAGGTTGCATAATTTTTCTCATGAATCTTCAGTTTCCTAGACTCATAAGCAATGGCATGTCCTTCCTGAGTTAATACTCCACCTAGACCATCATTGCATGCGTCAATACATACTATAAAATCTTTATTAGGGTCAACAATTCTTAAAATTGGTGCAGTGGTTAACAATGTTTTTAACTTTTTAAAACTATCTTCGCACTTCTGATTCCAATCAAATTTATTCCCTTTTTTCTTCAAAGAGGTTATAGGATTTGCAATTTTTGAAAATACTTTGATGAACCTCCAGTAAAAACCGGTAATCCCCATGAATGATCGGACGTCGGTTACGTCTTCTGGGACTGGCCAATCTTCGATAGCCTTTATCTTTTCGAGGTAAACCAAAATTTCTTCTTTAGTCACCACATGACCTAAATACTGGATCTTATCTTTAAATAAGTCACATTTACTAAATTTTTCAAAAAGTTGATGCGCTCATAACTCTTTCTAGACAATTTTTAAGTGTTCTTTATGTTCTTATTCAGATTTTGAGTAAATTAAGATGTTGTCAATAAATATGACCAAAAATTTATCCAGATATTTGTGCATTACATTATTCATCAGATACATAAAAATAGCTGGAGCATTACTAAGCCCGAAGGGCATAACAACAAACTCGTAATGTCCATATCGAGTCCTAAAGGTTGTTTTAAAGATGTCTTCATCTTTGATTCAGACCTGGTGATATAGAGACTGTAAATCAATCTTTGAAAACACCGTGGCTCCATGTAGTTGATCAAATAGATCATTTATGCAAGGTAACGGCTATCTGTTCTTGATAGTCATTTTATTTAATTGACAATAATCTATACACAGTCGTAGAGTTCCACCCTTCTTCTTAACAAAGATGACAGGTTCCCCCCAAGGAGACACACTGGGTCTAATGTAATTCTTATCAATAAGTTATTTTAACTGTGACTTAAGTTTATTTAGTTCTAGTATATTCATCCGATAAGGGGCTTTTGAGCTGGGCACTGCACCAGGTACTAGCTCAATAGTAAAATCTAATTACTGTTTTAGAGGCAGTCACAGAATTTCTTCCAGAAATACATCTGAATATTCTTTTAGAATCGGTATATATTCCAATTTTTATTTATCTATGTTGTTGATTTTTTCTTCATCGATTACTATTACTGCATAAGCCTTACAGCCTTTCCTAACAACTCTCTTAAGCTGCAGAGTAGAGATATTCCTTATGGTTTTTTTCCTAGCGGTTCCTTTTACATTTATTAACTTTCCATCGTTATTTATGCAAGTAAATGTTTTATCAAAGAAACTCAAGACCACCCTATGCTGCTCTAACCAATCCATACCAATTAATATATCATATCAACCTAAAGGTAGTACATTGAGCTTAACAAAAGTTTCAAACTGATCCATAGTTATTGCACAATTCTTTACAAAGCTAATTACCTTTCTCTTTGCACCAGTAGCTAGCTAAACTAACCAAGAACTTGCAAACTTTTCAACTGGAACCTTACACTTTTCTACCAAATTAAGAGAAATATAGCTTAAACTAGCTCCTAGATCAATTAAAATAGATATAGGTATTTGATTTATCTTACCATCCACTTCCATCATGGAAGTTTGATACTCTTCTTGTCGATTCTCTAATGATGCATTGATCCTGGGCATTTTCCTCGCTAGATCACCAACAGTCATCTCCTCCTGTATTGTGTGTATGTTGCTAACAGTCTTCTTCTGATTGGGGTAGACTGATGCATAATGCATACCATTGCATTCCCAACACTTTATGGGTTCTTTTCGCTCAAATTTTTTTGTATAGTTACTTTGGTTGTTAGCAGATTCTTTATTCCTTTGATTATTTTGATTGGTTTGTGAATTACTTTTATTCCCTTGGAAATTCTTCCTAGGAAAATTCCTGGTGTTATTATTTTTAGAATTTCAATTAGGTACAAACTCTTTCTTCTTTTTTTCAAATTTATTATTCCTTTTGGCCTTCTAGTTGACCATACTCTCCTTTTTACATTCTGTTCATAACAAAAATTCACTTTTCTCATTGCTTCTTCTAAGGTTTTCGGATTGTCATACTCAATTCTATCATTTATATGATAAAGTAAACAACTGAGAAATCGTTGTACCTTAGGTTTCTTGTCCACAATTTATGGCACATACCTGAGAAGACTTAGAAATTTACTATTTAGTTCTTTCATATTCATTGTACCCAGTTTTAACTCGTGGAATTCCTTAGCCCTTTCCTCATAGTACTATTCAGATAAAAATTTCTTTTTGAAATATTTCTTGAATGTGCTCCAATTTATTTTTTTCTCCCTGATACGTTTTACTCTTTTTAAGTCCTACCACCATATATCAGATTTTCCCATAAGATTATAAATAGCCATCCTGGCCTTCAGTTGATTAGAGTAGTTATAAATTTGGAAGTATTTCTTCATCCCGGATAGCCAGGATTCTGCTTCTTCCCCCTTCTCAGTTTCTCGATTAAATGTTGGTGGCTTGATCTTCTTGAACTCCCTAGATATTTCTTCATAAGGTTTATATTTTCTTTTCCTAGTATGGTGGTTATCTTCACTACTGTCACTAGTATAATGAGATTTTTGTTTATAAAAATCACCATATACTTCGGAAGATGAGCTACTTTCATTTTTAACTTCTTTAGTCTTTTTATCTTTATGCTGATAACCTATATCTTCAGACTTAGTTATTTTACCCTTTCCCTCAGTATGAAATATTTCTATTAAGATCTGATTAAGCTCCTCTTGTGCTCTCAGAATCCTCTCATTTTCTTTCTTAACTAATTCCATCTCTGGTTTTAGTTCTTTAACTGTTTGTAGTAGTTCGGAATAATCATTGGTTATATCTTCTTATATAGGTTCTTTTTGAATATTATCTTGTTCAGTGTAAGGAGATTGCTCATCTGCATATTCTTCCAATCTATCCATACCCGTCATTAACTCAGAAACAAAATTCTCTATGTGTATCATTCAAAGAAAACAACATCCACATATTTATTTAAATTTACTGTTCCACATAAGAAAGTTGAGCTACATTCAGGACTAGTGTTTGAACCTTGTGCTCTGATACCACATGTAATAACTCAAAAATTTGTAAAAATTTAAAAAAAAATTAAGGGACATAAAATGTCTAAAGTCATAGTTAAGTAACTGCTAATGGTTCGCAGAAAATAAAATAGTTTAAAAAAAAAAGAACATGGGATTTCTTCTTTAAAATAACCTATGAACTAATAGGTGTAATCTTAAAAACCTCTGTTAGTGCTATTAATGATTTAGCGGCTGTAATTCTATCAGAGTTAGAAAAGGACTTGCATTTTGCTGCTGCTAGATATACTAATGATTAACTTTTGCCAAGTAGGTAAGAACTCTTGTATGAGATCGGGGCTTACTTAGCATTCAGCTAACTGAATTCGACTGCTGGTTCCTTACAGGTTTAGCAGGTAAGCATAAGATCTAGTAGGGTGTTATTTAAATTCACGTCGAGAAGCTGCTTCCCTAGCATGATTAAAATTCTAGTTTTATAAAAAGTTTAATATGCTGCTTGTCTTCAAGGAGGTAATGTTGGTCTCAAATTCTTTTATTATCAAAACTCTGTACTGATGTTCACACAAGCTACAAAAGCATGGGTTAGAACTTTGCAATAACAACTACTTTCCAAAGTTCCTCCAAACAATTGAATGTTATACTTTAAAGGTCTAAGAAAACTGTTATTTTTGTTTACCATACTGGTTATTCATAAATTTCGTAGAGAGAAAATAGCTTGCAGCTACCTTCACTGCAGGACTCTGTAAGTTACTTATGCTTTTAAATATAATCATCCTTAAGTTGTTAGAGTTTTGTTGGGATTTTTTTAATGTCATTGGTCATCAGTTAACTGATCACTCCTTCAAAATATAACTCAAGGATACAATTCCAAGAGTCCATAGCACTTCTTTTACTATGGTTATATGTTACAATATGTCCTTCTTACAAATTTTTACCAAACCTAGTTATTACACATAACTATCCAACTTGATTAATTATCAAAGATAACTTTTAGGATAATCAAAGTATCAAATTTATAACCTATAGTCGATATCCTAGCATCAATACACCATGGTAATATCAAAATTATGGCAATCATAAACATTGTATGGTTTTTAATGATTATTGGTTTGATTGTAAATCACTTGGCTGCAGCGCTGACTATGGAACTCTACCCACGATGGAGAGATTATTTGGAAAGACATGTGGTTAAGTTTCATCCACTCATGGGTTGACTTATAACTCCAAATCCTACGCAATTTCTTTGCAAACCGAGGGTTCCTCCTTGTTGGCTGAGCTGAGAGCTCACGGCCATTGGAGACCTGTAACCACCTTCAAGTTTGGCATTTTACTTCTAAATTATACGTTGTGACTGTTGAGAGAGGTCGTTAGTGGTTTTCATTTTTCTAATAGTTGAATTATTTACAGCAAGAGTGGATATTGGCTTTTCTTCATGGCTCGAGGGCTGTGCTTGTCTTGAACCTGCAACTGAACAATCAGAGCTTCGGCCAGGAGTATACCTTCGTCTAGTTGAGTCAATTTTCTTTTTTTCCTTCATAGTGGTGACTCAAATTCTTCTTGTCCTTTGGAACAGTGCTAATATGACATAGGGTGGCCATTTCTCCTCAACTTCAACTCGAAACTATAGCAGGTAAAGATTTACTCTCAAATCAATTTTAGATTAATTTTCTTATAAGGGTTTTACAAATTTTAAAATGGATTTGTAATGATAAGGATTGGTACTTGCAAGTCCTTCTCCCAGTTCCATATTTGTAGGTGAAAGCGAGCTTACCCTTCAGTTTCACTTGAGCATAAAAAAAATGGTAAGCCCCGGTTCCATACGAGGGTTTCATCCTGAACATTGTTGTGGTTGTTGGAAGTTGGTTCTTGTAGTTGAAAAGGAATGGCCTTCGTTACCTGTTAGCTTAAAGTTTCAATGCTCGTTTGTTTTTCTGTATAAGTTTCGAAACCCTTAGAGGGTACTTTGTGCAGGGATGATGAAGGCTATGGTAGCCGTGATGGAAACTTGTTTTTATTTACATCTCTACCTTTACGGCCTGAACAATATAACTTATTTTACTGTTTTCTATAGAGCTCAGCTCTAAGCCCTACGAGGCTGTCGACCTTTGTCTGGTTTATATTTTGTTTTTAAACTAGTTTTTAAGTGATAAGAAAAGATTACTAATAAATCAGGATTGTAAAAGGATTAAGGGTTTTTACCTGTTTGTGATGTATGGTTACGGTTCGATAACACTTACTTTGTATAGTTCAATTTTTAACAGGCCTGAGCCTTGACTTTGAATTTTAAGGTTATAAGCCATTGCTTCTTAATCAATTTTGTTTTAACAAATTATTGTTGTATTATTTTAATTATTTATCATGCAATTTAATGATTTTACAGTGCAAGAATTTATCTAAATTTTACTGTGTTTAAGAGTACTATTATTACTCTGTATTTGTTGTATTATTTTAATTATTTATCATGAAATTTAATGATTTTATAGTGCAAGAATTTATGTAAATTTTACTGTGTTAAGAGTACTACTATTACTCTGTATGGATCATAATTGTGATATTTAAATATACCCTACAGCTCAGTAATAGCATAATTTTTACAGGGTAATTTCTTAGCTCTGTTTATTTAATTTTCCTTTAATGATTTTTACAGTTGTTTTTAATTCTCATAAAAGAAGGATTAGGGTAATTACTGCCAGCTTGAGAATAGGATAAGGCTATCTTTCAATAACCTAGGTGGTTCTATTTAGGTTACAATAGAACCTTTTGTCTTAAATCAGAGACACATATTGTTTGGAATCAAATGTTATAAGATTGTTTTGAAAATTATCTTAACCTAAACCCTAGATGATAGTCTATTTACTATACCTATGCTTATTTAATAAACTGTAAGTTTTTTGTTTTGTAAAGAATACTAGTATTAAAATTAGTTCTATAAGTAATATGATTACTAAATATTCTTACATACTTATGCTCAGTTCATATATGAAGTAAATACATTTAATACATACAGTATTTACTACTTCTTTACATAATAAATCATAAGCAAACTAGAGCAGAATTTGGCTACATTTTTCATTTAGAGTAAAAAGAATCATCATATCTACCTAAACACCCAGCTGTACTAGAGTACTGCCTAAGCCAGGCATGGAAAAATATAGTATGGAATTCTAATTCTATTTATTTCTCATTTTGCATATTTACTACTATTTCTAACATAATCTATAAATTACTAAGTCCAACAATACACAGTTACTCCTTTCTTCATAAAACCTAATTAAATACTAACATGCCTGTATTTAAAAACTAGTAACCATTTTACTGAAGACAGTAAATAAACATAATAACATAAAAACAAATAGAACCTATCAATGATAAGGTGACAACAACTTAAGGAGGATGTTCCTCCCAACCAACTCCTGGAGGTGTTAAATTTTCATACAGTTAGCTAAGACATCGGTATTTCATTTCATTTTCATGACAAAAGCATATAAACAGGATCACTGAAAGATAGACAAGCACAACCATAAAAAATGAACACAAATATTTATCCTGGGAAAACCCTAAAGAAAAAAACCCAGCAAAAGCTTCCTCAATATAGATGCCCCAAAAAGATAATAGATAAAACCAGCAAGGAGATCAAAGCCTGATCCTCCTCCTTCTCCAGCTACTTCTCTTCTCCACTAATGCGCTACACAAGTGAGAGTGTGTGTGTCACAAATGAGGATCACTACACCTCTATTTATATTCATCCGTTCACTTAAGTTAACTCATTTGACATGTAGGCTCGAGTTAAATCATGTACGCTCGAGTTACACATGTAGGCTCAAGTAACCACACTGGGGTGCTGATGACCCACCTTTACAATTAGAGGGGACTACCTCATGACTCTTATTATTTCTTTTGATTAGGAGCATCGAGGTACAATGTAATACAAGTGGTTCTCCTGGTAGGATCATCAGGGACCACAAAAAGATACATATAGAATATTCTTTGAAGTTACAATATTTCAACACTCCCCCTTAACGAGAAGGGTATTCTACAACAACATCAACAACAAAAAGAGTAGAGATAGGGGACATCATCAACATCAGCAGGGTAACACATCTATAAATCATTGGAAGCTTTTCAACATCATGTAGTCTTCATCTTCAATCTTCAGTCTTTATCATCAGCAACATCTTCAGTGTTTGATCAGCAACATCTTCAGCATTTTGATCTTTCAATTAGCAACGACATCTTCAGCACTTGGACCTTTCGATCAGCAACATCTTCAGTACTTTGACTGTTCGATCAGTAACAACATATTCATCATTTTGACCTTTCGATCAGCAACATCTTCAACACTTTGACTTTTCAATCAGCAACAACATCTTCAGCATTTCGTCCTTTCGATCAGCAACATCTTCAGCATTTTGACTTTTCGATAAGCAACTTGACCTTTCGATCAGCAGCAACATCTTTAGTACTTTGATCTCTCGATCAGCAATATCATCATCAACACTTTGCCCTTTTGATTAGAAACATCATCATCATACTCTAATCTTTCGATCAGAAACATCATCAACATAGAAACATCATCATCATACTCTGATCTTTCAATCAGAAACATCATAATCATAGTGCGTCATCATCATAATATGATCTTTATATCAGTACGTCATCATCATCATACTTTGATCTTTCGATCAATATGTCATCATCATCATACTCTGATCTTTCGATTAGTACATCATCATCATACTCTGATCTTTCGATCAGTACATCATCATCATCATACTCTGATCTTTCGATCAGTATGACATCATCATCAGCAGCAACAACCTGCAATCCACAACTCAAAGACAAAAAGTCTTTGGATGATTTTTGGACTTAAAGTCCAAGGATGATACAATCCCACCACATTCTCGATAACCAAAGTTACTGGATTGATTACGGGAGAATCAGTCCCTATCACTTTAGGACTAAGTCCAAGGACGATGCAATCCTACCACATTCTCGAGGATCGAAGCCACCAGATTGATTACAGGAGAATCAATCCCTATCACTTTAGGACTATGTCCAAGGATGATTCAATCCTACCACATTCTCGAGGACCGAAGCCACCGGATTGATTACGGGAGAATCAGTCCCTATCACTTTAGGACTATGTCCAAGGATGATGCAATCCTACCACATTCTCAAGGACCGAAGCCACCAGATTGATTACAGGAGAATCAGTCCCTATTACTTTAGGACGATGTCCAAGGATGATGAAATCCTACCACATTCTCGAGGACCGAAGCAACCGGATTGATTACGGGAGAATCTATCTCTATCACTTTAGGATGATGTCCAAGGATGATGCAATGCTACCACATTCTCGAGGACTGAGGTCACTGGATCTATTATGGACAGATTTCCTGGGATGATACAATCCCTCTTCATTCTCAAAGATTGAGGTCTCCGGATCACTTTAGGGCAAGTGCCCAGGGATGATACAATCCCGTCACGTTCTCGAGGACTGAGGTCACCAGATCTATTATGGATAGATGTCCTAGGATGATACAATCCCTCTTCATTCTTAAGGACTGAGGTCTCCGGATCACTTTAAGGAAAATGCCTAGGGATGATACAATCCCACTGCAACATCACTACTCCCCCTTTCGAGGAAGGTCTTTCCGAACAACACCAAGTTTGTCTCAAAAGTGTTCGAACTCTACTCGAGGAAGAGGCTTCATCAGTACATCATCATCTACATCTTCAGTATGTGAATACTGAACTATCACCATCTGTATCTCCAGTATGTGAATACTGAAAGCATCATCATCTATATATTCAATATATAAATACTGAAAGCATCATCATCTCTATATTCAGTATAGAAATACAGAATCACCATCATCTATATCTACAGTATGTAAATACTGAAATATCATTTATATCTTTAGTATGGGAATACTAAAATCATCATCATCTATATCTTTAATATGGGAATACTGAAACATCATCATCTCTATATTCAATATAGAAATATTGAATCACCATCATCTGCATCTTATCTTGTATGTAGAAATACCATATTTCTACGTGTTATGTCCGAACACAGGGTTCTTTGTCATCACAACTATGGTTATCACATAGAATCATTGTAGTGTCCTTCTTCAGGTCAAAGAGAATTGATATCAGCTTCTGAAGCCATATGGCTTCACAACTTAGTAGAGCAATCTGCTATGTATTCTTCGTCAACCGTGCTAAGAGAAACACTGGACTATTTCCTGCTAAACCATGAACTCATAGCAGACCTCAAACAAAAGCATATACTTGATGTGCTTTTCCTGTCTGAGATACTTCTATCCCAATCTGCATCTGTGTAGCCATACAATCTATACTCATGCCTACCATTATAGTATATACCAAAGTCTATAGTCCCTTTCAGATATCTCATCACATGTTTTGCGGCTACTAGGTGAACCCGTCTTGGTTGAACAAGATATTGACTTAAGGTGTTCACAGTAAAACAAATGTCTATTCTGGTATTTGTTAAGTACATCAATGACCCAATGATCTATCTGTAGTGAGTCACATCCACTAACTCTAATGAGTCATCGGCTAACAGCTTCAGGTTGGAGTCCATGGGTGTGGCCATGACTTTGCATTCCAACATATTTAATCTCTTCAATATCTCTACCACATACTTTCCCTGGTTGAGAAATATTCCTTATGAACTTTGCCATATTTCCAGACCTAGGAAACAATGCATTAACCCAAGGTCTTTCATCTCAAATTCTTCTGCTAGTTTCTTCTTGCTTTCCATGATCTATTTCTCATTCCCTGCCAAGAATAAGTCATCCACATATAGTAATAGAATGACAGGTACATCTTCTACAACCTTGTAGGAAAGGTTAGGATCTACTTTACTCTTGGCAAAGCCCATGCTCATCAGGAAACTATCTATTCTTCCATACCAAGCTCTGGGAGCTTGCTTCAGGCCATAAAGGGCCTTCTTCAACTTGCATACTTGATTCCATCTATCTTCAACTTCAAATCCTCATGACTATTCGATGTAAAACTCTTCCTCAATCATACCATTAAGGAAGACTTGTCTTTACATCATCATGGAAGAAACTACTGTTGAATCAGTAATTTTTTCCTTCAATTTTTGGTTTATTTTCTCCAGTTTTGGTTTGTTTTTCAATCTACCTCAGTTAATTTTTTGGTTTTGATTTTCAGTTTTGGTCTCCTTAGAAGTTTTATTGCTGATTGAATAGGTTTTAAACGCAACCTTTTTAGATTTTATTTGATTTTTGATGGTCTTTTTATGTTTTAAAAGGGGTAAAGAAGGTCTTATGTTCAAAGGTTGATTCATTAATGTGTTGAGAGACTAGTTAAACCTATTTTCTAAACCTAGCAGCTTTCAAAACATTCGACAAATTGGCAAAAAGTTGCAAAACTGTGAAAATTTGGCTTAGCAATTATTCTTGTAGCGCTGGTGGAAATTTTAACAAAGGGCGCGCTACAAGAATATTGCGGCCCTTTGTTTTTCCAATATTTTTGCAATTTTTCATTATGGGTTTCGTCTGGAAGTGATTGATTATATTTTGCAAGGTGTTTTAACACGTGTAACTGCAGTTTAGACACGTATTTAAGCAATTATCAGTCACGCAGCCAAAACAAATTCATCATTGCTAAAAACGTGGAATCAGTTGGACAAGACCAGCAAATCTCGGCTAAACTGTCAAGTTTCTCGTTTTACATGCATTATTATAGGGGAAAAGAGTTCGTGGAGAAGAGTCAAAATGCTAAAGAAGTGGATCGTGTTCCTGTGAAGAGAAGACAGCATTCAGAAAATTAGGGCATCTTAATTCTCTCGTTTCTGGTGAAGAAGATGATCTGGAGACACTTGTATACCTGAGGAGAGACCGTTGCTAGCTTAAAACAGAGCTTTAAGCCACGGCAGTTGAGAAATTGGTAGGTGCTTCGATACAAACCCTTATAACTCAAAAATTTGGGTTTTCCTTGCTGCGTGTTTATCTGGAGAAATTGCCTGTTTAAGATGATAGAATGAGACATGAAATAAACTTCCCACCACAGAAATAGTCAGCAGAAGCCATTATGAAGTATCTAAAGGAACAAAGCAGCAAAGAGGCCTTGAACTTAAAGCATGCAACCTGTGAGATTTTAGTCACTGTTTGAACAAAGATAGTATATAATTTGTCCTCCCATATATTCGAAACTCTGGTGATGATGCAAGGTGATTGTAATGAGCTAAATGAATGGAG
>LPNX010619224.1:5233-182582 GCA_001517045.1 Pseudotsuga menziesii
CAAAACTCTGCGTTTGCTGTTAAAAGGTCTGTATTTCTCCACGCTGTGGAATTTTGATTACTCCTCCGCGCTCACCTGCAATCGATCGACAAGCATCATCCACTGGGGTTAGGTTATAAAACAAAATAGTCAGATCTACTCATGAAACAACCAGCCCGCAAGGAAATCACCAGGCACCGATACCACTAACTCGATCATGGCAGGAGACTTACTGGTGGTTCAACAATACTTACGTTGGACGGGTAGACCACTCCACAGGCAGGAAACATCATTAATCGGACGTCGAAAGGATGGTACATCGGAAGTTGAAAGGATCTCCCAGTCGAAATGGTAGACGAGACAAAGGTTGGAGACAAGCGACGAGGGCAGGAGGAGGATAAGTTGGATGTCGGCAGACATTAGAATCGGAAGCTCAGAGGATATCCCAGCCGCAATGGCAGACGAGTCAGGGCTATGGGCAAGCGACTTAAGGTTAAATATGAATCGGACGTCGATGCGATCTAGAGAATCGGGCGCTAGAATGATCTGAGGGATGCAACAGTGGCAGAACAGAAGACTAACGGCTTCCGATCTGAAAATAAAAAGAGACCCGATTGCAAGAAACAATCAAATATTCAAACAGTTTTAAGGACCAGGAACAGCTGGGTTCGTTCTTTCTTCGAAAAGGCAACTCTGAAAAACAAAAATTTTCCTTTTCTTTGACCAGAAAATCAGACATCCACGACTCAAACCGAAACTGAACAAGGCGTAAATAAACCAGCTGACATCCATTTTCAAAGCAAAACTAAAAGAAAAATGCCTGAGAGGCTCAAGAGTTTCACGACCAAACCAAGCAAAAACGATGAGGAGGGGCCCAGAATTTAAATAAAGTAAATTTAGGGAGAACAGTTGCAACAGCAACACAAAGATGCAGTAGATTTTTATTGACATATTCTTTACCATTGTCAGTTCTAAGTATTTTTATCTTATTCCCACTTTGGTTCTCCACTAAGGCTTTCCAAATCTTCAATTTCTCAAAGACTTCAAATTTTAACTTAAGGAAGTATACCCAACAAAACCTCGTGTAGTCATATATGAAAGTGAGTACATACCTTGATCCTCCATAGGAGGGAGTGGGAAGAGGACCAATGAGGTATGAATGTACCAATCCAAGTGCATGTGTGGCTCTCCTTTCCTTCCCCTTCTCATAGCTACGCTCTGGATGCTTTCCCACTACACAACCAATGCAAGCTCCATTGAATATTTGATTGAAGGAATCCCTTCCACCATCTCATCCTTGCTCAGTGCTTGAAGATACTTGTAGTTCATGTGTCCAAATATTTAATTCCATATCTTGGAGGTCTCATTGGCATGATATATGAGTGCCCGCCCTCTGGAATTAGGAAGAAAATTTGAGAACTTGTACATTCTAGCTTGGTGGTCTGCATACCCCAATGCTACAATTTTGTTGGAGGATATTTATTCTATCTATATCAAGTCAAGAGTAAATGTTTCTCTCTTGGCTTCTCCTATATGTGTCATTTGGTACATAAACAAAAAAAATTCTGCCAAATCAGGTACATAGAGGACATCATTGAAATATCCATGCTCTAGGTCGATCCTGCCAACTCCCTTGGTCTGGATCTTAGAGTCATCTTCCATTCGAACAATTGGGCCACTATTATGACAGAGGCCATATGTATAGACTATATTGAATCAATAATGAATGTGGGGGGATCAGAAGAACCTGCTACCAATGCATGGCATTTCTCCTTGTTCTCAGAACTTGAGCTTCCATCTTTCTTCCTTGCGCCATCTGAGACAGGGATGTTGTTTTTCTCCAGCAGCTGTGCCATCGTGTCAATGGTCTTCTTCATGCAGGATCTCTCTAGATGCCATCCCTTATGGAAATCAGTGCATTTGGTTTTCTCCTTCCTTTTATTGTCCTTATCCTTTGAAGGATTAGAAACCCCATCAGGATTCTTGGGTCTATCAACTTTCTTCTTCTCTGGTTGATTCAAATTCTTTTCCTTCTGCATGCCTTTGGAGGCATTCAAAACACTAGAAACCAAGGATTGATCCTTGCTTTCTTTGATGGTGCCCATATGAACTTGCTTGTCTTGCTCCTGAGTCAGGGACTCCATGAACCCATCTAGTGTTGGCATTTTCCAATTTTGAATGGTTAGCTTTCCAGAAAGGAATGTGCTAAAAAACATTGAGTATTCTAGACCCAACTTTGAAAGGATTGATAGTATCAATTGTTCTTCATTCTTCTCAATTCCATTCAGCTTGAGTTGAAGTACTAGGGACTTGATTTTGGTGAAGAACTCCTTGATGGTGTCAAAATGCATTGGGCTCAAGGTAATGAGATTATTTTCAAGCTGGTGTCCCTTCAGATCATCGGTTTTCCCAAAAAGAGATTCGAGCTTCTACCACACCTCATTAGGGGTTTTCAAACTGTCAACATGAAATAGGAGCTCTCTTGAAATGTTTAGACACATCAGTCCAAATGCCTCATTAGGTCTATTGAAGTATTTTGATTTCTCTACTGCAGAGTTTGGTTCCAATTCTATAGCCGTGGTGACCCTTTAGAGACCCTTAGATCTTAGTTGGATGACCATATCGGCTTTCCATTCAAATTATTTGAATGAAGTGAGAAATATGCGGTTTTCCTCCATCTCTTCTTGCGCTAGTGGTGATATTTTGCAGAAAGGTCTTGCAAAAACACTCAAATTTTATCTGGAAAAAATCTCAAAATGAAGCTCAAACACTCAATATTTATCTACAACTCTAATTAGATCTTATAACATGTGATAATTTGATTTACAGTATGATCTAGGATCCCAATATACTCTCACAATTTGAATTACTTACAAAAACCAACAAAAAGGCTTAAAAGAGGAATAAATTTACACACACATGTGAACATAAATAGGATATTATTGAACTGTCTAACATTTGAATGGCTTAAGAACATGTATATATTATATCTGGAACAATTCATGAGGCTTAGAAAGCCAAATCTAAGTGTACATGTGAAAATGGACAAATTGGCCTCAATCCACCCTATGTGGACCAAACGAGCTCCAAATCAGCCCAAACGGTCACAAATCATGGTGTGGACATGGATGAAGCGTGTCGGGAAAATATTTACTCCATGGAATGCGTGGGTTAGCAAGTATAGCTGTGTGAGAGGCTCTAGGTGATAATAAATGCTCCTAGGAGAGCCAAAATAGGAAAAAATACACATAAGCGCCCCCTAGTCAAACCCAACTCACCCAAATCAAGGATGTAGCACCCCAAGACAATAAATGAGGGATCACATGTGCTAGGTTGACCAAATATAGTTTTTGTGTAGGTGTGAAAGGCATAGAAATAACCAATTCACCTCCTAGGAAAATTCCCCAAGTCTAAACCATAGCAATTTAATGTTAAGAAAATGAAATTGACTAAGGTTATAAAAAAAGGTACTAAGTGTTGGATTAATGTTCTAACACCCTTAGAGACGATGCTAATCCTTTCACAAAAAAGTAGAGGAACATGAATCCTTTGATCTTACCCTTAATTGAGAAGGAATTTGCAAATCTATTTTAGGCCAAGATAATCATACATGCCAGGTATTCTGAATGGGTAACCAACCTAGTTCCAATAAATGAAAAGAATAAGGAGATTAGATTGCATATAGATTTCAGGAATCTCAACCGATACTCATTAAAGGATAATTAACCCATACTTAAGATGAATCATATGTTGCAAAAGGTGTTAGGATCTGAGAGTAGTTCGATGTTGGGTGTTTTTTTAGTATAAAATCAAGTCAAGATGGATTTTGATGACATACTGAAAACTACTTTCACTAGTTTATGGGGTACTTTTGCCTACCAAAGGATTCCTTTTGGATTGATAAATTCAGGATCCACTTTCCAATGAGCTATGAATTTTTCCTTTGCAAACATCAAGGATCAATTAATTTTATGTAGATGATTTGATAGTTTATTCCAAGACGCAGAAGACCATGTGCAACATCTCAAGACATTTTTTGAGAGATGTAGGAGTTTTGGGATATCTTTGAGTCCAAATAAGTCCTTTTTTGGAATGGAATAAGGAAGTATCCTAGGTCACATTTTATTAAAGTGAGGTGTAAATATAGATCCTACTAGATTAGAATCCATGAATACCATTCCTCTACCTAGAAACAAGAAGGCTCTATAATCAATTTTTTGTAAAATAATTTTTTAGAAGAGGTTTATCCAAATTTTGTTGAGGTGACTAAGGACATGAATCATATACTAAAAAATAAAATAGATACTAAATGGGATTATGATTCCAAAGGGGAATTTATTGCGATCAAGAGAGACTTTGGAGAAGCCCCAATCCTATTAGCCATGATTATAAGAAATGTTTTTTTATTTTCTCATTTGCCTCAGAACACACAGTAGTTTTAGTATTTCTACAAAAGAATGTTGATGATTTTGAGCATCCTATTGAATTCTTCAATAAATCCTTGAGAGATGGAGAATTGAAATATAATATAATGGAAACAAAGGATTATGCATTGGTTAAGTCCCTCAAAGTTTTTAGGGAATATATGCTACAGGAACATATCATTACTTTCATCCTACATGCAAAAAGAAAAGAAATTCTATGTCAACCTCAAGCAGATGTAAGGTGGGGTAAGTGTTAGGCAAAATATATGTCATAATAATTACGTTGTAGTACGGTTTCCCAACTATTTACTTGTCAATCCGGGGTACGTAAATTGACGAAGCACGTGCACTGTTTATGCAGGACTGAAGTAGATCTAATCTAACTTAATCTAATTTGCTGAAATCAAATTAATCTAGGAAAGCATTGAAACACTAACTACGAAAGCATGAAATTGAGTAAAGGAAATACAACATGTGAAGAGTTAACAACAATGAAATATGTGAGCTCACATCCACAAATCAATAATCAAATGACAAACATGGAAGCATGATAATGAAAGCTTGAATCACATTAAGAATCTCAAATCAAAGACTAATCTAACAAGTACAAAATCCAATCCAATCCACTTCCATTACAACCCTTCTACAAGCTTAATCTAACTTAATTACAACTTAATGGAATGGAGAGGGAGCACTCTCCTTTATACATGAGAGGCCTTAAGAAAAAGATAAGAACAGATCCACTATTTTCTCAACTACTCTCAACCACTTTCCTCTTATTACAAGATATGGTTCCTTCAAATCCTCATGAATCCTAGATAAGATATGCCAACCAAATCTTCCATGATCTTCTCCTTAAGAATAGGCTTGAATAACTATCTCCTTTGGAATGGTGTAAGAGATATTCGAGAATTCTCTTTGAATTAATCATTTACATATTCCTACACATTACAAAGCTCACAAATAATTGAGATATATATGAAAAACATGTATATTTTCTAATATTTAATCATAAATTCACTTATAATACTTAAAATGAATAAAGTGGAAAATAATAATGTAAAACCCACATATATGTATGGAAATGGTATCATAAAAGGTTAATGGGACGATGAAATGTGAGGAATGCGGAAGATAAAGTGGATGAAAAAGGGACATTTCTGAGACTCAACAGTAAGTGGATTACTTTAGTACGTGAATTCGATCTAATGATTAGGCCCACCAACTTAGTGAAAGGATAGGGACTATATAAACTGATGGAAAGATAAAATTTGTAGGTTTCGAAGGTACTATGATGTGCACATCCCAAGAAGACGAGTCAAGTAGAAAAATAACAAATTATGTTAATGATTTCTATCACCTATCAAGTTGGTATCATGATATTGTACACATGTTTGCAATAGGTAAATGTCCCACATGCTTGGACAAATCGTATATATCCCTGAAGACTAAAGTTGGTAGATATTGTGTTGTAGGTAAGGATTTACATTGGATTAATCTAGAAGGTAGTTTTCTTAAATGTATGTTTCAAGATGAAGCATAAACATTGGTCAAAGATACACATCAATGGATTTTTGGAGGAAAGTTTTTCCAAAGTAATGACTAATAAAATTATCAGGCTTGGATATTATTGGCCTACTATGTTTATTGATGTTTATAATTTAATGAGAGCCTATGTTCCTTACCAAACCACCATTCCTATCCCTCAAACCTATTCAAGTTGAAGCACCTTTCCAACAACGAGGTATATAATTTATTGGATAATTCACCCCTCATGTAGTAACCGACATAGGTGTATATTAACTACTATTGAATTTACTAAATGGGTGGAATAAATACCTTCTAAGTAAGCAAATGGCCTAGTAGTAATCAACATTTTTGAATAAAATATCATGTCTAGGTTTAGTTTCCTAAAAATTAATGTAACTGACAATGCCAAATCCTTCAACTCCATTAGGATTATTTTTTTTGTCAAAATATTAATTTCCTCATGAGTCACTCCTCCAACTATTACCCTAAAGGAAACGATCAAGTTGTGTCTTCCAATAAAATCTTGTAAAAATCATAAAGAGAACCATTTTTAAAAATAAGAAGTCATGGGATTCCTAGTTGAGATATGCCCTAAAGGATGATAGTATATCTATAAAAAGAGCCATAGGTAAAGCTCCTTTCCATCTAGTCTATGGGTTGGGAGTGGTATTACCTATACCATTGGAACTCCCCTCCAAGAATATGTTGCGGGATTTAATATCAAAACCAAACAAATTCAAGAGTCGAGTAAACCAATTGGTGAAATTGAAAGAGTAGAGAAGCACGATGTACCAATATCTCAAAGGATATCAAGAACGAATAAAAGTATTCTTTGATAAGAAGGATAGATATAATGAATTTGTGAAGGGAGACCTAGTTTTGTTGTGGGACAAGAGGCACAAATATCCTAGAAAGCATGGGAAATTTGAAAACCTTTGTCATGGGGATTTTGTGATTGTACAAATAATAGGTTTATCACCCAACACTTTCCATATTGTGAATCTAGAAAGGGGGAACCCTTTACTACCCATTCAATGGTAGGTACTTGAAACTTTTCCTTTCATTTTGAAATAAATGAGTATACCTTGTACTATAGTTTCCTTTGTTCTATTTATTTTTATTTTCCCCAAGGTGTTGCTACATGAGTACCATCCACTTCATTGAGAAAATAAATCTAAGTTCATAATTGACATTTCTGTTCACAAGGGGGTTCTTTTGTAATGATCCATTTTCCCATAAAGGTGTTTAGTTTTTAGTTTGGGAACCATTGCAGACTTAGTGCAGAGAATTTGGGTGCATTACAAATATCCATAAGAGTTTTGAGAAGAAATGATCTTAGTCGTCCATTGAGATATTGGATGCATCCTTAGCCATTTGGTGAATATATTGGGAGAATCCTATTGGTGTTTCCCTATCGATGACAAATTATTGGGTTTAGGTACAAAAATATAATTGGGGGAAGGTCCAAAAATATGGTAATCGGAGCTCATAAATGGGGGGTGCAAACAAGATGTTCCTAAGGGAGCCTCGATGGGAAGTCCTAGTGTGGAAACAAGTGGAAACATCCAAGTGGTCATCATAGTGTTGATATCGGGGATGAAAATAAAGCACCCATAAGGAACCTCTAAGTGGTAAGAACCATCATCGTGACAAATGGAAGCATCTGAGTGATTGTCGAAGTGCATATATCGAGGGTGAAAACAAGGTTCTCATAAGGAATCCTAAGTTAGAAGTCCCTATGTGATGGAAAGTGCAACATCCAATTGGTTGTTAGAGTGCTTATATCGGGATTGATGTATCCAAGTTTTCCTAAAGGAGATCAATAGAAGGCCCAAGGATCCTACTCCAACAACCAATCACAACCATTCGATGAAGTGTTAAAAATTATCACAACCATTAGATTAGGAAGTGATACCTGAGGTAATGTCATTGATGAATTGTTGGATTTTCTCCCATATTTCTGTCTCTGGACCTAGGTTCAGTCCCTTCTTCTCAGCACAACAAAGTTTGAGATATCGTCTCGATGGAGTAGATCTTAGCCGATAGCACCTGTGACACATATGTCATGTCACTTGATATATCTCTCTTTTATGGGTAACTTCCAAAACCAAGTTTCCACAGTTGTGTGGAAGGGTGGTTTAGTACCTTGTCTTTGCGTCAAGGCTTCCAACGAAGGCCACGGGAGGGGGGGGGGGGGGTGTGGATTAATTGTATGCACGGTGCTTCAGTAGCTAAACAATGATCCAACCTATATTTATGAAACTTAAGTAAATAAACAGTAGGAATTCAACATAACCATACCCATTAATATAATGCGGCCATCATTATATTTATCAATTTGCAAACACAATAATCAACAAGTCATTCAACATAATAATCACACATATATGTAAGCTACTTCAACATTCACACATATACAAAAAATATAACATGGAAACCCATCCAAGCGAAAACCACAAGGTGCTCTTCATCTGGCATGAGGAAATAGATGCAACTTTTGTCTATGCACTAAGTTGCAGACTCTGCTTAAGATATTATTTCTATCTTTATAGAATCTTCCTCCCTCTCATGCTCTCTGATCTTCTCTATTTTCTATTTCTACTCTACTTCTATTAGCGACCTGCACATAGCCTAGATCGACTCAACCTCTCTTACTCATCGGCGCAATCAGCTGTTGATTATTCACTCTGATGCACTCAGCAATCCAGATCCATTAACCAACAACACCTATTGAGTCTAGATCGAGAGCTCAGTCCGTAAATATCTGATCACAAGCAACTACTTCCATTCTAGCTCAAGCGTCTTACTAAGAGTCTAACTATATTCTAGAATCTAGAAGCTAAATCTAACCCATATACAGCTTGGGTTCCTTCTTTTATATCCCTATTACATACTTGATACCCATCCCATTCATTCTTGTTATAGACTCAATACCGACTCGATATAGACTTTAGACAGACTCATTACAAACTCCTTTTGTGTCGCTATCTCACCTGACTTAATATATCCAGCCAATAGGATTTCTTTCCTATTCTAGAAACATAGAACAAGAGGCACTATCAGCCTGAATTACAAATATTCTTTCAGGCATGTGGTTTCAGCTGGCTCCAACTAAGCTCGTACCCATGATCGTTAAGGACTCTTGCTTTCTCAACATTATGCCTTACTATCATTTTCCAGTCATTAAGCTATTTGCATGCCTGCTTCTGCTGATATTCTGTTATACCATTTCATGTCACCTTTTATCCTTCTGTCATGGATTACTTATCTAGTGCAACTCCCTCTTTCACTGCCTTCTCTTTGTCTTCTTCTTCCCTTTTACTTCCTCTATCGCAACATCCTTCCCCTTTTCCTTTATGTTGCTTCCTCGATCGTAGCTCCTTCCTCTTCTCCTTTATGATATTCTCCATACTTAGGAAGAATTCTACATGAATTTTTCCCTACTGTCCCAAGGACCAACATTCCCCCAACACTCACCCGTGGCTTGTCCCAAGCCACGAGAAGCCATTGCTCCATGTACTGACTTGTGCTGATTTTGTTCTATAAATCCTCTACGATTTTCACCAGTTTCTCTGCCTCTGTGCGCACTTCTTCCTCTACTTCCTGCATGTGCTTCACTAGGTCAGAACTAATGTGTTCTGGGATGAATTGTTCTACTAATTCCACTACTTCACACACCTTTTAATGTACAGGATGAATTATGCATGTAACTCTCTCTTCTTCATCCTGTAATTATTTTTCCTTTTCCTCTCGTTGCTACTATTGTGTGCGCATCACAATCATTTGTTATTGTAGTTTTCACATCTCTATTGCATTAGCCATTCTTTGTGCTAAGGTTAGCTGCTTCATCTCATTTCTTATCAACATGATATTTGTTTCAAACATAGTTATCTCACTTGCAATCCTCTGTGATTGCTTGTCATCCATTAAGGCTTCCCAAGTATGAGAGACTTGGTCGACATCCTTAGTGCAGGTTTTCTCTGTTTCTTCTAATTTTTTCGTAGCCTGAGTTGCTGCGTCTCTTCTTATCTCCAACACTTATGGAGGCGTGTTGGGTCTCCTTTACTCTTCTCCCTTTGTAACTTTCCTCCTAAGATCAGCCGCTATCTTTCCTAGCTTGAGGACCTTGTCTTCTGATGGCATGTCTTGTGACATTTCAACATCATCAAGATTTGATAAAACAATATTGATGACATTTTTGAGCTTCTACTTACTTGCTTCTTCTTTTCTTTCTTCTTATTCAGTCATTTTCATATTTTCCTTGATTTTGATGATAGCCTTTTTGGAGTGCTTCACCATATTTTCTAGGGTACTTCCTTTTACTCGAATCTCTGCAACTACTTCTTTTTGTAAGGAGTGCACATCCTTCAATCGCATCTTTGAGAAATATAAGAATATCTGGACAACAGTTCTATCAACCTCGTTGGAGTCTAGGGTTTCTAGCTCCAGTACGTCTCTTTTTAGTTGTAATATGATGGGATGATTGTTAAATTTTCATATGCTTAACTAAGACATCAGTATATCATTTCATTTTTCATAATAAAAGCATATAAAATAGGATCACTGAAAGAAACAGTATCACAAGAACAACACAGATTTATCCTGGGAAAACCCTAAAGGGAAAAACCTAGCAAAAGCTTCCTCAATATAGATGCCCCAAAAAGGGAAAAAGGTAAAACCAACAAGAAGATCAAAAACCTGATTCTCCTACTTCTCCAGCAACTCCTCTCCTCCACAAGTGCGCTATTCCAAGTGAGTGTGTGTGTCTCAAGTGAGGAGCACTACACCTCTATTTATATTCATCCGTTCACTTAAAGTTTACTCAATTAACATGTTGGCTTAAGTTAACTCATGTAGGCTCGAGTTACACATGTAGGCTCAAGTAACCACATTGGGGTGCTGATGACCCACGTTTACAATTTGAGGGGACTACCTCATGAATCTTATTAGTTCTTCCGATTAGGAGCATCGGGGTACAATGAAATACAAATGGTTCTCCCGGTTGGACCATCGGGGACCACAAAAGATACATAAAGAATATTCTTCGAAGTTACAATATTTCAACAATGATCTCCTCTGGGTCTCTAGGGTTCCTGTGCTTTCAACAGACTAGGTGCATTATGTGATTGTGGTACCTGCAGTGCACGATGTATTGCAGTTTTTTATTTTCTCAATTGTTCTTCCTAGTTCATTCATCTTGTTTGTCATAATAGTAATAAGTTGATTCTGCTGTCTGCCGAGTTCATGGAAACTTGTTTGGGAAGCTTGTTGGAGGGATTCTGCTAATATTGTGACTTCCTTGTCATCCATATGAGAGGTATTGGCTCCCTTATTAGGCTTCCATTTATTGTGTGGAGGTTATCTTTTCTCCTCTTCATTTTAACGGTTTCATGTTGTTGTTGTTCTAGCGGTGGCTCCTTCTAAGGAAGATTAGGCTGAGTTTTTTCTGGAATTGTTGCATCTATGTTTTGTCTGGGGTGTTTATCCTCCTCCCCCATAGTTTTTGATCCTTCCTCTCACAATTATTCTATACAATCACTGATAAAGGTTTAGATCTTCTTCTGTTAGCACATATTGTGTCGCCAACCATTGTTCTTGGGGGTCTCTTCGTGGTTGGATGAAAACATAGTGCAGACATATTTGAAATTAATATTTCATTGAAGCTTGGACATCGTAGTCACACTAAGTATTGCATGGTGCTTTATCAAGTACTTTAAGGCTTCAGTATGGATGGAAAATTCACTGTTACTAATCATTTGTCAGTTTTTATCTTGCTAGAACCACAGGTTCTGGTATCTCAGACCTCTACAGGTAACGGGTAAGTCGACTAGCTGATAATCTTCTAGCTAAGACTAAACAATAAATGAGATTAAAATTAAAAACCAAGCATAATGGAAAGGAGTACCTTTTTCTTGTGTTGAAGCTACATCTTGTAGAAATTCATTAAGCAAGAATTGTGACCATTTGATTTGAACTCCTTTTGCACAGAGTGCATCCAACATTACTACACCTGCGGTACATTACTTTGGTCGCAATACACACAAAATTTTGTGTCTTAAGATCATTGTTTCCATACGAGTAGTAGGATCACTAATGTATGGTATTGAGAACTCTTTTCCAGACATGAACATGTCATATTTATCCTTGAATTTCAGAATGTGGGTTGGTTCCTTTCCCTTCTCCAAGATTGATACTGTGTCTGACTCTGCTCTCGGCAGTCCTATTATATCTGAGATCAGGTCGACATCAACCTCATATGGTTTGTCTAACCAAAGGAAACTTGCATGAAATACTACCAGCAACTGTTTTACATAACTATCTACCTCTGTGGTCTGAAAAAAGTGTGACATGAAGAGTAGTGACAATAGCCCCAACTCTTCTAGTCCTTTCTCCCATTGCATTGCAATGAACCGGTTTGGTGACTATGGTATATTTCTTATCAGTTTCATGTAATTATTTCTATCAAGGTTTCTGATTTTACTTGTATCTGAATCTTCAAAGGATAGTTTTAATAGATAAGGCAGGATATCCTATAGTACTGTCATACCTTTCGGTCTTTTGGGTGCTACCAATGTAGCATAGTCCTTTCTAGGTATGCTAACCTGTGGTTCATCTGTCGTCCTTGGTGGAATATATGGTGACAATAAATTCCTAGTTTCGAAGTCCTATTGCTCTTCTTGGTTCGATGGTGTTGTTGTAGCTTTCTCCTTCCTCGGCTTCTTCATCGCCTGATTCCCCTTTATAACCGGTGTCGATTTGTGTTCCTGCATTCTTTTTATGAATGTCGAAGTGGGACTTGGCTAGCAAATGTCCTAGTCTGGTTCCTTGGGATTCTATGTCCTGTAGCGTGTTCCATGGGAGGAGTAGTTGATACAGGTTTCACATAAGGGTTAGGACTCAATATTGTAATGACAATAAACTGGTTTTGGCTCATTAGGTTACATACAATATCTAGTCTTCATTGTTCTAGGAAAAATTATTCTAGATATAGTAACAACGTATACTATGAAACAAAAAAATTTTGACAGTTGTTTTTCACACGAGCAGTATTTACTTAGAAAGTACTCCATATTTTGAATGCCCTAGGTGGTAATTTGGTTCATTTAAGGAATATTTTTGGCACATCGTCACTTAGCTACCATCGGTAAAGACGATTATTGTTATTTATGGTGGAAATGGTCCCAAGGTATGCCAACAGATTCTGTCGATATTTCCATATTAATGACTGACAAGTACCTTATCACTAATGTATTTAATTACTATGCCAATCATGTCATCGCTTTATGATGGTGTCATTTCATGTGAGATGTCCTCTTTTATTTTTAATCTCTCACAGCTTGTTGTTGCGCTCCTTGCGAATTTATTTTCTTTCTCACAAGGTTATACGGAGTTGGTATAACACCCTTCTTTCTCTTTCCCCCATTTGTTTGGTCATATCTTGCAGGGTACCGTGTATTTTCACACGTATGAACCCTTTCCACTGTGCATATTCCTTCTGACACATGGAGATTATGGTGAATGGGTCACTATCATCCAGATCCCCCATGATATTATAACACTCCTTCCAGTTGTGTATAGTCATGCTACATTGATGGAAATTCATGTCTGTGACCGATATTTCTTCAAAGATATTTTCCTTTATTACATGTAACACAACATATACTATTGGGTGTTCACTTGCGAACTTGAATGTCTAGGTGAATCTTATAGTTAATATTTCTCATTCAATAGTTCCTCATCGCAACTCTTCTAATGTGTACCAAATTATTGGTACCATTTCCAAAGTGTGGATGAATTGATGAACCTATTATTGTCACGGATGTTCTTTCCAAATCCTTCGACAGTGCTCAATATGTTTCCCAGGATTTGTTAGTCCTATATGTTTCTGATCAGGGAAACTGATCTCTTACCAAAATATGATCTCCATTAATATCCTACACTGTGTCCATTCGGAGATAGACTGTTTGTGTGTACCCCACCATCTAGCGGGTGTAGCTTTCATCACACAGTCCAAAGTGGACAATCGATTTGATTCTGTGACTTTTTCTTCAAATTCCACCAAAAAAAGATGCAAGGTTAGGTAATCAAACATGCTTGCTTCGGCTCCTACCCTTTGGAAAACTCTTGTGATTTTGCACATATTCGCATGGAGAATTCATGTAGCCTATTCTTCCAGTATTCCAGAGCATTGCATGAGTCAGACGTGCATGCGCTTACACTCCACCAACTCAGGTTTCCATCATCTGTTGGGCTGATACAGTCTTCCTTCGAAGACATGATGTTATACAACTGATCTAGATACTTGTCTTACCCTTTGCTATGTACAGGCTTGACATATCTTTGTCCTTCAAGTGGATCAATTGGCGCAACCACTCTTATTTCAGAATCTTCGAAAGACAAGATCCTTTTCTTGAAGTTTATAATGGTTTGGCTATCTATTTCCCAATAAATTCCTAGAAGTACAGGATATGTTTTTGTGTCGTCGACAATGTGAATAACTTTGAAGTCGGCATATGTTCTTAAACCTTTGACTTCCACAGGTACTTGAGTTAGTCTACCAATTGGTATAACTTTTGACTGGTTCACACACCTTAGTTGAATAGGAGAAAAGTCAAGTCGTGACTTATTCATGCTCTCCCATGTTTGTATTTCCAATATATTGACATAATCCATAATATGATATAATCCATATCATAATCTCCTATATGTGCAATCATTTGTATTTCTCGACGTATCTTCAGTTTTTTCCTGATATGATTAATTATTTTTTTAGGTCACAGGTCTTCTAGGGTTCCTTCTATGAGTGTTGTCATTTATGCAACAACATCTTTATCATTTATTAGTGCTAAAAAACTTTTGAAAAATTCTTTAAGCTTACTAAACTTTTTCATTGGTGGCTTCCTGATTAGTTGTTCAATTCGTTCGGGCATAGTATTGACTTGTCTGAATGTATCAACAAAGTATGGTCGCACCTTCAATGAGACATCTTTCTCTTGTTGGACATCTAGTAGAGCTTTGTTTTGAGCTTTCTTTTCCTCTTAGTTCCTTTCGTCATTATTGCTTTATCCTTTTTACTCCAAAAATATTTCCCTAAGGATACCATAACATCTTCCCCAAAATTTGTCATTCCTTCAGAAGCTGAAAGGGTATCATGTTGGGGGGTGACCAAGGGATCAGATTGTGATTGGGAGACCCATATTTCCACACTGATGGGAGAAATTACCATGGGAGAGGTGGGAAAAATAGATACAAGAGACGAAGGAGAAGTGATGATAGGGGTATCAATTTGGGAATAAAGAATTGTAGAAATGGAGGAGATTTCTACTTGAGAAAATTGAATATGTGAGGATTTTGGGGTAGTGTGGGATGCATGGGAGGTCAATGAAATAGATGGAGAGGAAGGGGAAGTTGGATTGGGAACTTATTCCAATATCGATGGGTCTCTAGAGGTATCCTCAAGAATTGGTTTAAAATTTAACTCAAAAAAAGAAGTCAGAGGAAATAAAGAATAAAAAATACTTTTAGACAATTGTGTACCAGGAATTGAAGATGTCATAGGTGTGAGAATATTCACAGGGCATGTGGAAGGCCCAAATTCTTCCTTTGGGTCACTATGAATTTCATGAACTTCAAATTCAAGCTGGGGTGTAGGTTCTATCTACTGGATAGGAGGGATCTGCAGAGGAACTTGTTCTTGAAGAGAAAGTTGGGATGTTGGTGTTTGATGTTCTTCTCTGGGAACTTCCTTAGGTATGTGCTCTATTTTAGTAGCTGGTGCTTCTGGTACATGTTCCTGCTAGAGAACAAGCTCATTTCTCTGTTTCTTGGGCTGAGGTTCAGCCTCTTCTAGGAGTGTCTAGAGCTGAGAACTGAGCTTTACCAGATTCTTCTTGAATTCTTCCCCTTTATGTAGAGTTTCCAACATTTGTGAAGGATGAGTCCTCATAGAGGTTTCCATAACAACCTTACCCTTATATTTGGACTGAGCAGCCAAGGCAGAAGAAGAGCTTGCTACTTGATCTTTTGCTTCCTTTTCTATTTTCTGCCTCTGAAGGTTGTATTCTGTGTCCAGCTCTACTTTCCTGAAGCGGAGGGTGGATTCCTTTAGGTCCTTCTGATATTTGAAGACATGAGCCTTCACATCTAGATCAACAATTTTTCCTAATGCTACTTTAAAGTCGATAGCCGATATATAAATGGAATCATCAGGTAGATCTTCATGTGCATATTGAAACATAGCCCATTCCCAGGAAAAGAGACTAGCCAGGTAAGCCTTAGGGTCATGCATTCTTCTGGGGGATTCCCCCAGGTTCATATTTGAAATATCTTTACCCAACACAGTTGCATGGGTAGAATTCTACAACACAAGAGAATCTAGACTCAATGGAGACTTAGTGCAAGCATTTATTTTATGGCTTGCCAATTTTGGAAAAAACTCATCAATGACAGTTTGATAGGAAAATTATTGCAATACCATGCGGTATGGAACTATTCTTGGCATTAAATGCACTAGAGAAATACTCTCCAACATACCAATCACCATGCAAGTAGAAATCTCGTAGAAATTGAATATGTGCACTCAATTTTCCCACATCCTCACATATTCCATTTCCTCACATCCTCCCCTTGGGTTGCTTGTTTTTTGGCTGCATATTTTCTTAGGAGTGTGCTCTGTGTACACTAGATTGCTTAGGGTTGTGTAGCTAGATTGAGTATTTTTATTTTGTTGAGTCATAGTGGATCCAGGTGTGGCACTCTATCGTTCTTGTCGTTTATCAAGACTTCCACCTTCTACGTCTCCTCCTCCTTTGGGAGAGAGAACGAGACAGTTCATGTGGACTACTTCTCACTTTGATTCATACACTGATCTCACCATGAATCACCATGAGCCTGAGATCCCAGAGTGACTTCACTCTCCACCTATTATTTGGGAGGTTGAACCTTCGAGCACATATGGGACTCTGGTAGGGTCCGACCCTTCTGTGGCTGGGACATCACCTGACGATCTGTCACAATTTCTGAGCTACATGAACACAAACCGTCGGTATTGGTCACATAGTATGCATGGTGAGACTCATCATGCACCCACTAGTAGTAGCATAATTAGGTATGGCATGCTAGACCTTCCCGATACTGGTCAGACACCCAATGTCAGATTAGGTGTTGACCCTGGTGTTGCGCCTAGGGGCACTTTCATTCCTTTCCAAGTGGAGAGGGTTGCTAGCATTAGTCATATTGCACCTTCCATCCCTACAGTTGGAGGACCTTCACACATGCATCCTAGGCCTAGTACTATCGTTCCCATTCGATGGAATGATCCTAGACATGTGAATATTGGGGGCACAAGTTACATCCCTTCCCATATTCCATCGTCTTCAACACTGGTTCCTTCAAATGCCTTTTTGACGACACATCCTCCTTCTAACTCACATGGTCCTTCAAGCTGGAATTCTACTGTTAGTCATGTTCGTTCCACATTTCCTCACACTGTAGTGTCACAAGGCCACGTTCCTCCTTATGTGTCAACTGGGTATGTGTCATCTTATGGACAGTCTTATGGACCAGCTTATGGACCATCCTATGGGGCGTCTTATGGACAAACTTATACACCTTATGGGTCAGTGTATCAACCCTCTTATCAGTCTCCTAACTATGGATTCGTAGGACCCCAGCCTCAAGGTAATCCAAAATATAATATGCAACCCTATATGGGTTAAATGGGAGGAGGTTACTATCCCACTGGCCAAGGCCATGGTGTCTATAGCAATCAAACCTATGTGAAGCAGCCCTATTAAGGAGCATGGAACCAGATGGATTAGATTAGGCTCCCTTTCCTTGCAACATTGAATCTACCTAACTTGTCAATATTGACAAATGATCTTGTGTCTCATGATCCAACATGGCCTATCGTTCTCACCAATTTTGCTTTAGACATTCCAAAGTTCGAAGGTAAGACTGGTGAATATCCTGGTGAACACATCACAATGTTGCACCTTTGGTGCTCTTCAAACTCCTTGAATCATGATTTGGTTCATTTAAGGCTATTTCAATGCACCCTTATAGGGCTTGTGGCGAAGTGGTACATAGAGTTTCCTGTGGGGACTTATACATCGTTTAATGACTTAGCTACGACCTTCCTCAATCACTTTTAGCTACCCGTGCATTACGATGTCGGTACTAAAATCTTGTTAAAATTTTGTAAGAATTGCTTCTAAATTAAGATCTAGGAGCTAGAACAATTTCACCATGAAAGTGTTTGAAAAAATATGCAAGATAAAAATAAAGAGAGAGAAATAGCTGGAATAACACATGTGAAAGGTGCTAATATCAAACCATTATACTACAACACACCTTGAAGATGTGTATGATATATGTTTGTAGTACATTGGAAAAATTAAAGAGGCTATGGAATCCAATTGGAGTGGTACATGTGTCATGGTGATATTTTACCTCAATCCCCCCTAGGTGGACCAATGGAGACCCAACTAATCCCAAACAGTCACGAACCAAGGTGTGAACATTGGTGAAGTGTTTTGGGGTATTAAATACTCTAAGGCATGTGCGGGTGAGAATATAGAGGTGAGTGGGAGGATCTAGGTGGCAATAAATGCTCCTAGGAGAGCCAAAATAGGCCAAATACACCACTAGCACACTTGTTCAAACCTGGATCCCCCAAATCAAGGAGGTAGGACCCCAATTCATTCATGAGGGTGCACATGGAATGGATTGACCAACTAGGGAGATTTTGTAGGTGTAAACATGCCAAAATAACCAGATATATTGCATAATTAACTCTCCTAAGTCTAAACCATAGGATATCATTGCAATTCATGCAAATGAAGTTAGCCTAAGGTCTAAACTATGTACTAAGGATGTATTAATGCTACAACACCCTCCCATAATCCATAATTAGTAATTTTCATGATATGTGTGAGAATCACTTCTCAAGTAAGATCTAGGAGCTAGAACAATTTCACCATCAAGGTATTTGAAAAAATATGCAAGAGAAAAACAAAGAGAGAGAAATAACTCGAATAGCACATGTGAAAGGTGCTAATATCAAACCATTATATTACATCACACCTTGAATATGTGTATGATACATATTTGTAGTACGTTGGACAAATTCGAGAGGATGTGGAAGCCAATTGGAGTGGTACATGTGTCATGGTGATATTTGACCTCAATCCCCCCTAGGTGGACCAATGGAGACCCAAATCAGCCCAAACAGTCACGAACCAATGTGTGAAAATTGGTGAAGTGTGATGGGGCATTAAATACTCTATGGCATGCATGGTTGAGAAGATAGAGGTGAGTGGGAGGCTTTAGGTGGCAATAAATGCTCCTAGGAGAGCCAAAATAGGCCAAATACACCACTAGCGCACTTGGTCAAACCTGGATCCCCCAAATCAAGGAGGTAGCGCCCCAATTCATTAATGAGGGTGAACATGGGATGGGTTGACCAAATAGGGAGCTTTTGTAGGTGTGAACAGGCCAAAATAACCAGATATATTGCAGAATTAACTCTTCTAAGTATAAACCATAGGATATCATTACAGTTCAGACAAATGAAGTTAGCATAAGGTCTAAACTAGTACTAAGGATGTATTAATGCTCCAACACCCTCCCTTAATCCAGACTTAGTACTTCTCATGATTTTGAGGCCATGGAAACTAAGGCACAAGTCACCTTTTACAAATTTTATTGATCCATGTAACAAAGGCAAGGAGGAAAAATTTATGGGACAAAAATTCCCCTAAAAACTAGATTATGACATAGAAACAAAATCTGCATATACTCCAAACTAAATGAAAATTTCTAGAGGAATATTCTTCTTGGGAAGAAGTGGAATGTGCTCAACCAAATGATGAATCCTTAAATCATGTAGAACAACTGAAATGCACCGATGGGAGAGCGAATGGCGTTCTTTAGACTTGAAATTCAAACAAAAAAGGATGCCATGCCTAAAAGCGATTGAAAATGCTTGAGAATAGGTGACCCCAAGTGAGTCATAAGGATATTGAAACATCAACTTTGAATGAATGTTGTAATCAGCTGCAAGAATGTGGAACACGAGTCCCAAATGTGCCATTGTGATGGCAAAGGATTCTCCATCTTCATATGAACTTGAAGGAACTCTACAAGTGATGGTGGAGGAATACATGGGAAAAATAGTGTGAAGTAATGAGATATATTCACTTAACATCCAAGCCTCTCCATCTTTTGAACCAATACTCTCATGTTAAGAAAACCCATTTTCTAGAGAAGGCTTGCTATGAACATCAACTAGCAATACCTCTTCACCATTCATAACAGAAGACATAGAGGAGAAGGGTGTAGAATGGATAGATAAATATTCAGCAGTAGTGATGGAATCAACTCATATGCTATCTTCATAAAACATAATTTCTTGACAAGGAGGAGAAGCCATAGAGGAATAAACTTGAGCTAGGTCATTTGTTGAATATTTGGCTACTTCTTCTTCTTCATTTCGAACAGCTTCTTGAGAAATGTATGAAGCCAAGATCATAGGAGGAATAAGACATAAGGAGGTGCCCATTTTCTTTCTCTCCATATAGCTCACATCTTCTTGCTGCATGTCAATATCTTCATTTAGATTTCTCCAAAGCTTGAACGGGTAATCAATAGAATCAAGGATGTAGCGCATTGTAGGAGGTATAGCTAGAAAAATAGTTGCATAGGCTCTGTCATTGTCACTAAAACAACCATAATTCTCTTAACAGGACTCTGGCTCTCTCACAGCACCAATGGACACATCATAGAGACATTGTCTCTTGATATATGCACTCATCTTCAACTTCCATTCATAATAGTTGAATGGGGAAAGGAGAGGAACATCTTTCGAATCCATGAAGTTATCGTAAAAAATTGCAATGAAAAACACTCACATAAACTGGAAATATGCCCTAAACAACAACACAACCCCATAGGATTTGTTGCAGCTCCAACTAGCTCTGATACCATGTGAGAATTGCTTCTCAAGTAAGATCTAGGAGCTAGAACAATTTCACCATCAAAGTGTTTGACAAAATATGCAAGAGAAAAACAAAGAGAGAGAAATAGCTGGAATATCACATGTGAAAGGTGCTAATATCAAACCATTATATTACAATACACCTTGAATATGTGTATGATACATATTTGTAGTACATTGGATGAATTCGAGAGGCTCTGGAAGCCAATTAGAGACCCAACTCATCCCAAAAAGTCATGAACCAAGGTGTGAATGTTGGCGAAGCGTGATGGGGAATTAAAGACTCTAAGTCATGTGTGGGTGAGAAGATATAGGTGAGTGGGAGGCTCTAGGTGGAAATAAATGCTCCTAGGAGAGCCAAAATATGCCAAATACACCACTAGCGCACTTGGTCAAACCTGGATCCCCCAAATCAAGGAGGTAGCGCCTCACTTCATTAATGAGGGTGCACATGGGATGGGTTGACCAACTAGGGAGCTGTTGTAGGTGTGAACATGACAAAATAACTAGATATATTGCAGAATTAACTCTCCTAAGTCTAACCCATAAGATATCATTGCAATTCAGGAAAATGAAGTTAGCCTAAGGTCTAAACTATGTACTAAGGATGTATTACTGCTCCAATAACACAACAATCCAAATGCCTCATCCAATTTATTGAAGTACTTGGATTTTTCAACTGCATAAATGTAGCATTGAGAAGAAAGAGGACCAATTTATTTTGTCAATCCTTTCGAAGTTCGGGCCAAAGTTATTAGTTTTTGTGAGCACATTCAACTCCGGCAAGTTAACACTTGAAATTGGCAAATACCTAGTCTAGAAAGCTTCATGGAGTCACTCAATCAGGAGCAAGACAAGCTGGTCCAAATGGGAACCATAAAGAGAAAGGATCAAGAATTAGCAGTTGGAGTTTCGAATTCCTCAAAGGGAAAGCCCAAATCCAAAAATTCGAAGCTTCCAGAGAAGAAGAAAAATACAGAAAAACCCAAATCCAGTGATGCAAGTTCGAATTCTTCCAAAGAGAAGGACAAGAAGGGAAAAGAAAAGACCAAATATACCTATTTCCACAAGGGATGGCATCTAGAAATCCCATGCATGAAAAATACCATTGAAACCATCGTATAGCTATTGAAGAGGAACAACATTCGAGTCCTTGACAATGCAAGGAAGAAGGATGGCACATCCATTTCGAATGAAAGCAAGGAGAAATGTCATGCTTTGGTAACAAGTACCTCTAACTCTTCATATTTTATCATTGATTCGAGGGATTCCAGGCATATGGTAGCCAAGAGTGAGCTCTTTTCTCCATGAATTCGAATACTGGACCAACAGTTCGAATGGGGGATGATTCAGAAATCCAGACCAAGGGGATTGGTAGGATTGACTTAGAGCATGGCTACATCAGTGAATTAATGTACTCGACCTTGCAACAAATTTTATTTCAGTCTATCAGATGACCCATATAGGAGAGGCAAAGAGAGTGACCTTCACTCCAGACATGGTAGAGATTGTAGAAATCTCAACAGACCAAGTCATTGCAATTGGGTATGCATGTCGCCATGAGAGGATGTACAAGTTCTCTAACTTCATCCCCACTTCCAATGACCAAGCACTTCTCTCACATGACAATGAGGTTTTGAAGCTATGGCATGAGAGTTTTGGCCACATGAACTACAAGTACCTCCAAGCACTACACATAGATGAGATGGTGGAAGGTCTTCCACAAATAAGATCATCAAATGGAGCATGCATTGGGTGCATAGTTGGGGAGCATCCTAAACAAAGATATTAGAAGGGGAAGGAAAGGAGAGAAACACAACCACTTGGGTTGGTGCATTCAGACTTGATTGTTCCATTTCCCAATTCATCATATGGTGGATCAAGGTATGTACTTACATTCATATATGATTACTCTCGATTTTGTTGGGTGTACTTCCTTAAATTGAAGTCTGAGGTGTTTGAACACTTGAATATTTGGAAGGCATTGATAGAAAATCAGATTGGGCATAAGATCAAGGTCCTTAGGAATGATAATGGGAAGGAGTATGTAAACAAGAACCTACAACACCTTTGTGAGGAGTGTGGCATCCAAATGCAACACTCAACTCCCTACACACCATAGCAAAATGGTGTGGCTGAGAGGAAGAATAGATCTCTCAAGGAGTTGGCCACTTGAATGATAGAAGCAATGGATCTAAGTCCCAAGATATGGGCTGAGACCATTAGTTGTGTTGCACACATACAAAATAGATCCTTCCATAAATCAATAAAAGGAAAGACACCTTACGAGGCATGGTTTTTCCAAAAGCCAAATGTCTCAAATTTCAGAATTTTCGGGACTAGAGCATGGGCTAGAATCCCCTTTGAAAAGAGGAAAGCCTTGCAACCAAAAATAAAGGAGTGCATTATGGTTGGGTATGGTGAAGAAAATAAAGGTTACAATATCTTTAACACCTCCACTTGCAAGACATTTGTTGAGAGAAGTGTGAAATTTGAAGAAGAGCCAATTCCTTATTTCGAGCTTGCACCGGGGGAATGCTCCTCTCCTCAACCATTTGGAGATGTAAGTGATGATACATGATCTGTTGTTTTTGATATGTCTGATATAAATATGGATGAATATGATATTTCTGTATATGACTCACCATCAAGGCCCAAGTGGGCTGAAAAAATCATTCAAGCTGCTGGGGAATTGGAAGGAAATCCCCATGAGCCTAGGAAGACTAGATAAAAAACTAATAGTGCTTCCTTTGGAAGTGATAGTTATCTTGCTGATAAATGTTGTATGCTGATTGGGCCTGATCCTAAGACATATCATCAAGCTTGTAATGACCCAATATGGATATCATAAATGGAAGAATAATTTCAGTCTCTCCAAGAGAACAAGACATGGGAACTGGTTCCCCTTCCTCCCGAGAGGAAGCTTGTCCAATGGAAATGGGTATTTCAAACCAAAATTGAATGGTTCTTATCTGAAACATAAGGCAATATTAATTTCTAAGGACTATTCTCGAGTCCATGATATTGATTACACAGATACCTTTGCACCGGTTGCAAAGATGGACTCCATAAGACTAGTTCTTGCAATGGCAGCTAGTAAGGGTTGGGAAGTTCACCATATGTATGTTAAAAGTAATTTCTTGAATGGTGAGCTACAGGAAGAGATATATATGAAGCATCCTGAATTTTTCCAAGAGTATCCTTCATTGGTATGTATGTTGAAGCATTGTACGGACTCAAGTAAGCCCCCAGGGCTTGGTATGCAAAAATGGATGCTTTTTTTTCTCTCTATTGGTTTCACTAGATGCAAATCAGAACCTAATGTGTATTTGCAGAAACATGATGGTATTTTGCAGGTTATTTTTCTTTATGTTTATGACCTCCTCATTATAGGTAGATACACCAATTTAATTGGCTCAATTAAGTTAGATTTGCATAGTGAATTTGCCATGACTGACCTAGGATTGCTAAGGCAATTTTTGGGCTTGGAAATTGAGCAAAGTGAAAGGGGCATACATCTGAGTCAACCAAAGTATGATTCAGACCTTCTAAATAATTTTAACATGGATGAGTGTAATGCATCCAAGTCTTCCTTTATTTATGGCATAAAAATGAATGCATTTGGCAATTCTCCATTGGTAGATATTACACTCTACAGGAAACTAGTGGCAGCTTGCTCTATCTCACTCACACAAGACATGATTTGTCGTATGATGTAAGTGCTGTATCAAGAAATATGAACTAGCCACATGAGCTCCATTGGAGGGTAGTAAAAATAATTCATCAGTATGTCCAGGGAACCAAGAATTTTGGGGTGCACTACACAGCTAGTTCCTCACTTCAACTAGCTGGATTTTATGATTCAGATTGGGCTGGAGATCCCATTGACATGAACTCAAATTCAGGTTTTGTATTTATGTTTGATTAAGGTCCCATTTTATGGTCAAGTAAGTAACAACACACCATTTCACTTTCAGCAGTAGAGGCTGAGTACAGGGAAGCAGTCAATGCTGCTACACATTGTGTTTGGTTGTAGGGAATTCTTCGAGAATTTAGTGTCACAATTGATTCTCCAACCAACATTTGGGTGGACAATAAAAGTTCCATAAAAATATCTACTGATCCTTTTCATAGGTAGAGGACAAAGCGTATTGAGATACACATGCATTACATTCAGGGCTTAGTGCATGGCAGGGTGATCTCACTGCATTATTGCCCATCCATTGAGCAAACTGCCGATATTTTTACCAAGGATTTCACAGAGAAGACCATCACCTACCTGAGATATTTGATTGGGGTGAGTGAAGGATGGTAATTTTCTATTATTTATTTTAGGTCTAGCCCCATGTCCATTCTTGAGGGAAGGTTTTGTCCCATGAGGTTTTCCTTCTTTTCCTCGGTTTATATGGACAAATAAATTGTAATTTCTGAATTATGTATTTGAGGTGACTTGAGCCATTGTTGCCAAGGCCTCCATCATTTTGTGAGCCATACTTAGTATTTGGATTAAGGGAGGGTGTTAGAACAGTAATCCAACTCACTAGTACCCTTGATACACTACTTAGTCAAGGGTACTAGTGAGTTGGATTACTATTCTAACACATTTTGGTAGGACAAAGCCACCCATATCTCTGATCACATTCAAGAGTGGCATAGATGGAAGAGATTGATTAAGGCCTTCATACCACTAGAGTTCCTTTTGGAATGGTTCCTCAAGTCTTTATTGCCTTACATAGTGAAGGATTTTTCCACATCCAGAGTGTAGAATGAGGAACAAGGTATGTTTAGAGATCAACAATTGGATTTGATTTATGCTCACCTTGGTCTCTTGTATGAGATCATACCGAATGCACTTAGATCCAATTTCGACCCAAAGTTTAAACCTAGGCCACATGCCGATGACATTGTTGGCTCTACAAGTGCTAAGCCTGCAATCTCGGTTACAAACCAAATAAATAACTTGTCTATCAACCATTCTGCGTCGAGACAAGCTATGACTTCATCTCATCCTACCCAAACAATAGATGTACTTTCAGTGCAATCGTCGAACCAAAAAGGTAACCAACCACTTGGGTGGAATAAAAAGAAAGGTAAAAACAATCGAAAGGGTGGGAATAGGAATGAAAATGATAATAATGAAAAGAACAACAATAATACTTATGGGGACAAGAAACCTAAGCGTACGGTTAAATTTCCTTGTAAGCTTTGTGGGGATGATCACCTCACTCACTTGTGCCCTTGGATTGCAGATACCTCGAAGTTCATCCTACACAACCTAGCTATGTTGACAAATCCCTTACCACAAAATCATGATGTGAACTCGAGGACCATGGATCCTGGTAGTGCTTCTAGTGGGACTTCAAAACCGCCGTGTGAGCACTTAGAACTGCACCCAAAGGTTGCAAAAAGGTAGGCCCCAAGGTAACAACAGAACCGCTTTAGGAAAGGGAGCTAGCTTCCCCATTTCCATAGAGGGATCTCTCACAAATACATAACAAGGCCCGATATATTGTCACGGAATGAATTGTAGGGATTGGTGGTTGGAACGAGGTGAAGATGTGTTGGGATATGGGGTCAAAAATACCAAGAAACACATATCATTATGCATAGGGAATGTTCGCAAGAGCAAGGTAGCACTTTGGTTACGGTCGATATGTTTGGGTCTAGTGGAAAATGAAGAACCATGACAATCCATCAATGTAGAGCACCGCAAGGATGAATTCTACACCAACTTTGGAGGAATATTTTGGTGAATGTCTAAAACAATGGCCAAAGCATAATAATATGAATTTTGAACTGTTATACACTAAGTCAAAGAGATGAAGAAAACATAATGTAAAGAAATAGCAGGAAGTACATGCACATAAGGAGAGGAGATTACAGACTGCAACTAAGAAATACACATGAATTCTTACATTCAAAGGAAGATGTCCAAATCTGTTTCTTGTATTAAAATGGATCAAATTACATAAGAACCAAAATATTGCAAGTTCCAACCAAAAAAACCCTTTCTCCCTCTGAGGGGATTATATTTATAGTGCTTCTGGCCCTTGAAACTAACCTCGAAATAGGACCATAGGTCAGTTACAATCACGACCACAACTCTAACAAACTAGAACGTGTCATATACACCATGGTTTACATACATAACAAAAAATTGTATTGATCAAACACGCATGATGGTATTAAGCGGTAGTGCACCGTCTTCAGTTTCTAGCTCACCTATCTTGAAAACAACGGCTCAGGACATTCTCTGGCGGCTTGTTGTTGACTCAGCTTGAATAATTTCTTATACTGTGGGGTATGCAACGTGTTTCTTTCTTTCTAGGACATTTGTGTTCATTTTGTGCTCAATGGAGATGTTCTGCATATGTTCACAAATGGAAAGAAGGTTTTTGTTCCTTCTATGTTTAGCTTTCCACCTCTCCTTTCTATCACCTGGTAAAACTGTTATTCAAGGGGACTTGAAGAAGGGTTGCACTGCTTTTGACAATAATGGGTCCTTGAGGAGGATTATCATTCTTATGCTTCTCTACTCCCAAGAGGAGGTTCCTCCTACAGTTCATATGACACGACACCTTCTGGACTTCATCACCACCCTAGATAAAGTTGGCAAGTGGAATTCACAAAGGCAACGATGAAGAATTTGGAATTCCTCTCCTCCAGTCTGAGAATTCACTCCAACGGGTTGCCTCTATCAATGGTCATCACGTGTTGAGATTATGAAGACAACGAACACGTCCAAGGGTTTTGGAGGGATGCCCATTGGACAGGATATTCTAGGAACAACACCCACGGGGGTGTTGTAGTTTATTAGGACAACAATACCCTGACTAGCCCTAGGAGGTCCATCTAATGTGATGAACATTCTTTCCATGACCTCGCTGGTGCCAGAAGCCATTTCTAATGTAATGAAATTCCATACCATGATGGTTGGATTTACCCTAGCATGAAAGATTAGGAACAGTGGGGTTCCAGTCCGGGACTCACTAACCAAAAGAACACCTTGAAAAACATATTTTTTACACAAGGAAGCCATCACGGAATTCCCTTAAGACTCTCAAGATTCTCAGCAGACTATCATTCAACCACCTTAGATTCTCTTCTAGTTTCATTTAGTCTCTGTCTCCCGATGGCTCTAAAAATGGAGTTTATAAAGAGATGGAAGGATGAACCCAATGATGACCCTGTCAGCACCCTCGCACACTTCATCATCGAGTAGCATGATGACAACATGCGTGGTCACGTGGGTTTGGGATCCTACCTTCATGTGGATATCCTAGTCACACCACCCTTTCTATTGTGATGCTATACTGTTGGCTTCGGAAATGGTATTGGGAATCAGTTCCCATCATTACCCATTCAGCTCATGACATATGGACATATACAACCCTTATTCATCTACCATTCTTGATGATGGCATTGGAATATTCTCGTTCACCACGTCTTCCCGCTTCGTGTGGAAGCCATACCTGTCCTATTCACTTCAATCATTTGTATCCTTTCTTGATTTTCATACGCTTGATGCAATGAACTTTTAGGTTTAGGAGGGCAATCTATGTCGTCGAGCCAATTTTTCAATCGTAGATATGCTCCAATGATGTCGGGGTATTCGATTATCTTCACTTCGGCCCTTTGCAAACTTGTCTAAAAATATCACATCAACAGGGGATCCTTGGAATGAGCAGATCGTACGCAAGACCAATTTTTTTGTCATAGATCTATCCTCCTGCAACTTTCACCCGGCAGAAACATTTCCTGCCTTTTGATCTGAATGCCGTTGATCTCCATTGTCCATGTGTAAAGGAAGTTCTATATTTGGCGAATCCTGGAGGTGGTTTGTTCCGTGCTTGTTGAATCAGCGAAGACACTGCAAGCCATGGATCTTTCCTAGGCTCGATCCACATTGCTAAGACTTACCTCTATTTAGCCCATTTCATGGATTTAGGAACTGGAATATCCATGAGCGATTTAATCTAGCGGAATTGACCTCCTCCATTGATCTACCCCTTTGTTGATCTTGACCTTCGAAAGCTATGGTATTTCTAACTTGTTTCACGAAAAGGAAAAGGTAACTTGGGTTGTGCTTGTCATATTTGTGAAACCCACTATATCTGTTGATATGGCTCACCATTGTTGAAGCATTATCCCCTTTAGTGTAGTTTTGGCTGATCTACGTATAGTATTTCTTACGCATTATTGGGATTTGATTTCTCTATTGTACCCTCCCCATCATTCTACACGGAACAAAAATTGTGCTAACAAGTGGTTCCAGCTAGGGATGCTATCCTCCCTGTGAGGTATCAAAGAAAAACGTAGACCAGGTGTCAAATCCATTGGGAGGCTCCCCAAACTTTACTACAAACTTTCAAAATGATAAAAAAACCAAGATTAAACCAATGATGAAACCAATTGAAAAAACTGGACTGACACTAAAAATTGCTTAAAAGGAAATGCTCATCATGTCGATCACTCCAGGAAACTCCTCTAGGTTGTAGCTCGAGGATGCCTGGTAACTTAAATATTTTTATTGTTTTCTAAGTGAATCAAGTCAGGTGACCTATAAACCTCACACTCTCAAGACATGCATCAAACTCAATCAGGAATAAGGCTTCCAAATACCATTGTCCAGAGGTTGACAATATGGTGCAAAGATGGAGAACTTATCATGCTGGCAGATCCATACATAAAACAAATATATATATAAATGGATAATCATGACAAGGAAAGCACTTATAATTCAAATCACATCAATATGCTAATAGGGTGACAGCTATCAGACATTAATTAACATGAATCTAACCTGAATAACACATTCAAGCATAAGCACAGAATAGACAAAAAATGGAAGCTGAACATATGATAACAAAAGAGCTTATATTAGGTCATGAGTAAAATGAGAAGCTTGACAATAGTATTGGTATACAAGTCCCCGAAGTCGAACCTTTTCTATAACATAAGTCTTAGACTTTATAGCCTTTACAAAAATATTTAGATCCTGAAAAATTGGATCTGTTTTACTAAAAATAGATAAAATTAATGTTTTTGCAAAATTACGTTAGAAACCCTAATTTAACTACTAGTTTAACTAAATCTAACACTTTTTCACTCTTTTAACCTTTTGATGACTGCAGTGAGTATTGGAGTAAAGTTGTAACTAGTCTTTTGATGGATGAGCCACTGTTGGTTAAAATAGGTAGGGTTTTGTGACCCTCTCCTCTTTAATGTATCCCAAAAATGGAACATACCTCCTTTGATGGCGCACTTAAGAAAATTTCAGCTTTTAAACTTCATCCTACCATTTCCCAGGTGTTGGTGAAGTAAACTCTTCATTTTTTTGCTGTAACCTGCCCTGTTAGGTCAACTTTTGCCCTAAAAATTTGGCCAAATTGCTGAAAACTGGGCCTCAGAGATGCATTTGTTTCTCCAAATATGTGACACCTATGTATAAAATGAAAGAGATTTTTGTATATTGGTGCTTTTTGAGAAAAAAAATCTCTCAGGTTCCTGAAATTCATTTCCATTTTCTAGATATATGTATTTCAAAAACACGTGTAAAATAGGGAAATTCCGAGATCCAAAAATTAGGGCTCAGAGATGGATTCGATTCTTCCAATATGAAATACATGTAGGAAAATTGAGAGAGGTTATTGTTCTATGACATGTTATAAAAACAAACCTATGAGTGTTTTGCAAAATGATTCTTCAGTCTCTCAGAATCACCATTTTAAAATGATTCCTTTTCATAGTAAAACACCAATTTCAGTGGCTTAAAGCGCCCTGAAATTTCGGTCCTAGCTGCCAAAAGTCTGCTTTCGGTGGCTTAGAGACCGTTGTGAAACCACTCTTAGCCACATAAACCTTTGTTTTGAGTTTTTTGAGCAGGTCCTCTTACCTGTGCCTTTTAGGTGGTTAATCATGCTAAATTATGACATGCCTCATGTTGATGAATTTGATTTTGATGGGTAGGCAACCGTTTTTTGCTTTTCATCCCTTTTGGTGGTTAAGAGTATTTAGGGTTTTGTTTGCTAGCTACTGAAAGTTGAGCTTTTGGTGGCTAATGAACCGCCACCACGTTCTCCCAAGCCACCAAAACTTTATTTCCAAAAGAACATGCGTAACAAGCTTTCGGTGATTTACTTTCTTTCCGAATCTCATTGTTTAGCTGTCAAAGGGCAGGGCTTTTAGAGGATAATGAGCTATTTGAAAGTTCTCCCAAGCCACCGAAAGTTTCTCTTTCCAAAAACGTATCTCATTTTATTTCGATGGTTAATGTCCTCCTGTAAACACTCGCTAAGCTACTGAAACCAAAGCTTTTCGGTGGCTAATGAGTTGTTGGAAAACTTGCCTAAGCCACCGAAAGTCCTTTCCCAGAATTTTAATAAGAACGTGATGAACAATATTTTGGTGGATAATCATGGTCCTACGTTAAACTATTAGCTTCCAAAAGCTAGGCTTTTCGGTGGCTAATGAGTTATTGAAAATCTCTCCTAAGCCAACAAAAGCTAAAAATTTCAAATTTATCAAATAACAGATCAGATACCCCAAATTTGTTAGTCATACCAATATTTTTTGTACTATGACTTGAAATATTCATCCTATCAAAAATAAATTGTATGAGTGAACTTATTGAAAATACATTTATTTTGGGAGATAACATCTGGCTCCTACTCGGGGATGGGAACCTCCCTGTGAGGTCCCAAGAACTCCAGACCAAAATGCCTTTCCTAGAAAAGAATAATTAGAGCTATCTTCTAATGTTCCATTGGGCATGGAGTCATTTGTATTTTATCACTGATCCACTGCAATCTTCCTGTAGCCTGCTTTGCTTATTCATGAAAATGACCTAGCTTCTCATATTAAAAGCTTATTTTCCTATCTATTCCTACTCCTAATTCTGATCAGTACAGGCTTCTTATCACCTGACTCATGCTTCCAATGAATCCATGTCAGAAACTGATCTGCTGAACTTATCCTTGATCTTGACTCGAAAAATAAATGAAACCATAGCATGCAACAATGTAGTTTCAAAGGGTGACAGAACCAACTATCATCTGTCAAAAATATTTTGATATCTATGCTGCTCATAAGTTCTAGATAGTCAGCAACAGGGTCATAAAAGGCAACAGGAATTACCTTTTTATACTGCTAATATTTTCCTTCACTAATGTCAATGTTGAATGTGGACTGCTCAACCTTTTTCGAATCAAAATGCAAGCTCAACAACTGATCTAAACCTTCTTGTTCTCTTATGATCAGATCTTGATTATCAATCATTAAATTTTCTTTTTGAGAATAGTGCTCACATTAGGATGATAAAATAGGGTTTTAATCATATGAATAAAGATTAGTTGAAAACATATAATTGCCTATACAATCATCAGTTATCATAGGCTCATCCTGGTTTGCAAACTGATCATAAAATCCAGATTCATACCTGTCTTGGGAGTACTTTACAAACACTGAAGAATTTGATTTTAAATTTGAAAAGAGCTCACATGCTTGCTACTGTTCCAAATCTGCTTCAGACTCGTAATATTCTTGTTCAAAATATGAATCATACTGATATTTATCTGGCTCAGGTAGATGATGGTTTTCAAGATCAAGCTACTATGGGATTCTCCTTGAAGCACAAATATTTTCCTCCACCTCTAAAGAATCTTCAAACATAATGCTTAATGATGAAGGTTTCCTTTCTAGCATAAGAAGGGAAAGTTTTGAATGTAGTCCCATCACATAATATATCATGGCAGTTGTCTCTGTGGGTCGAATCTCCAAAGGCATATCATGATAAGTGTTGTAGAATATTCGATTGAAGATAGGCAAAGTTTCATCTTCCTCTCTATTCAAAGCATAGAAATTGGAGAGATACAAATCAAGAGATTTGTTACCACCCCAATGCTTCAAAAAGGCATCCGTGAATTCTATCCAAGAGCCAATGGAGTCATCTTTTAAACTCTTGAACCATATAGCAGCATGTAACGTCCCTGACCCTCTGACCGGCGAAGAGGATGCTACCAAACCATCATAAATCTCCGGGAAACTAGCCCCATGAACACAAACATGCATGAATGCTGATATACAATGCTTAGAACATAAAACATGCTAAGATGCGTAAAACATACAAGGATGCATAGTTACTCACCATACAGTGGAAGAAAACATAAACATTCCAGCATCAACATGTTCATCATTATAATTCATTATACATTTAGATAGTAACGTAAATGTAGAATCAAAATGGACAAGAATGCTTATCTTATGAATATCTCATCCTGCAACCAGCTACGTCGCGGCAACGTTCCACCCAACCATAGGCCAGCGTGCTCATCAATCTCTCAGCAACACTACCACCCCCAAGCTGGGCATGATTTCCCAAGGAATAAGGGACTAAGCAGGCTAACACATAGACAAGGTACACAAGTCAGCTAAGCCCACATAGTAGGGCTTATCAGGCTATCAAGGAGCTGGGAGAAGCTAAATGCTAAGCTGGTGAGCTCATGGAAGAGCTAAGGATGCCTACACCAGAGCTAGAATGACCTCTAAGACACCCACACACACCTGACACCAGGAATCAGTCCCTTCTCTGCTTCACAGTCCCTTAGGCCCTGACTTCCCTTTCCAGTGCTCTTCTGGGGTTGTGGAGAATAAATCCAACCATCTAACTCTGTTTGTGTGGCTCCCCAAACCCAGGTTTCTCAAGCATACCCAGTCTTCAATCCCACTCCACACATTCCGAAGACCAACCATTGCATGCATGCAGCAAACCAACAATTAAATCCTGACAGGGGAAGACAAATCCCTGAATCGTTCTTGGCCCTATCGTGGCCAAAACAATTCCATGGCAACCTACAGCCGCCTAAATCCCAAAGGAAACTGAACCAACCAATGTGGGGAAACAACAGCCAATGAACAACAAGTGAGAACCACAGTCCATGATCAATAGTGAAATGTCTGGATAACTACCCAGTCCGAGCAGGGACGCAATCAGGAAAAATGATCCCCAACATAGATAGGAGGAAAACATCTCACCAAGGAAACCATGGAAAACATCTCACAGTGAAAAACCACGGCAACATTTCACAGTCCGGCAATGGAAGAAAGGAAAAATGATCCCCTACGTGAACGGGAGGAAGAACATATTCCCAGACCAACAATTGTGAGAAAAGGGAGAACCAACCCCCACACACAGAATCGTGGATTCTTTTATCTTAGCTCGACTTGAGGAAAAATGAATAGCCCCCACATTAGCGAGAGTGGGAAGAATGATTAGTATCCCAACAGCGCATGAGGAAACCACTCCCCAGCCTGTGCGTGTGACTAAACCAGCTAGTGGAGAGTGCTTGGGGATAGCTTGCCACCCACCACTACCCAGTATTAACTGCCTTCAACTAGCATAGGAGCTTAAGTGGCTAACACATGGATTTTCCCCAATGTATCCCATGGGTTAGACAATCCCCCCCGCCTTAACCTTAGGAAATCATGCCCTTTTCATTTAACGTTGCACCGTCGTAGCTGGCTGTATGTTTATTTAATGAATGTGCATATTTACATGATGTAAAACTAGTATGTGCCGGATAGCACGATATACCATCGACAACGATCCCAATTGCTGAAACATAACACAACCAAATCAATGGTGAGCCTTTTTCCTTTAGCTCCTCACTATGATTAATTACAATATATACATCATGTACCTTCAATGCAAATGGGGTCAAAACCGGGGTGTTACAATCCCCTCTCCCTTGGAATAACACCGTCCTCGGTCTTCCAATACATAGGAAAACATATACCATTTGCACATCAAAATTTTGAAGATCTGTCCCACATTCAATTATTTACTTGAACTTTCAGGACCAAGCCCCTCGGATTCCACGAGCTTCTGTTGTTGGTTCTCAGCTTTCGGTTCATCCCCAAGTCTAGGGATTTTTCTGTATCTTGAGCATCTCTCCAAGATTTTCTTGGGTCTTGGAAATTGTTTGAAGAAGACTTCTAGCCAAGTCCAACAGCTTTTGGTCTGGTTCCATGATCAATGTGCACACTAGACTTCACTTTTCTCACCTGTGAAATGCATCATTGAAATTCTGTTAGACCAAGCATAATATAGGAATTAAAACCAATCAATTTATTGCCCAATTGGCATGACAGTCCAAGTCTCATCAAGGAGACTTTCATTATTTTCATGCCTTCCCAACAGGCACATGAGCTCATTCATGTCCATTCTTGGGCAAGGATTTAACTATTCCAGCATTCATAATTATTTTAAGCAAATAGACACATTCTATTTTCAGCCATACATGCATTCAACAATCTTCTGTTTTCACAATGCATAAGTATATATATATATATATATATAATTAAAAGGCAAGAGAGAGCAGCAAGAGTTTTTCCCCTCTTTGTCTTGTTCCACCCTGGAACCCACACCACCGCCGTGGATTTTCATGCTCTCAGCCTCTTTCACTTCACCGTGAAGTGTCTCTGGTCTATTTCAGACCTCTCAACCATGGGGCCTTCCCACGTGGTTTGTCTTAGCTGCTGGGAACTTCACAGTCTCACTAGCACCTTTTTCATTACTACTCATTATGAGCTCTTTAGGATAGTCACATGTCCACATGCACCCCTAGGGTGCTCTCGTAGTCCTCTCTTCCAACGATACCTTTATTCAAACATTGAATAAATTCACATGTTTAGTTTACTCTCATCAGTTTTTATCTCTTAAACAAGAGCTTAAAATATCATAACCAAATACTTATATGTATTGTGCGTTTCCTTGTTGGTCCATAGGATCCTGCTTCGCTTTGCAAGCCTTGGGATCACCTATGGACTTGGATGTTAGGTCAGCATGCAGGCTGCTTCACAACATCCTTATATATATATCAGGCACAGTCAAGCCAACCTTCAGTTGGGTTTATCAGATCGTCAACAAATCACCTGTACTTATCTCAACAATACACTTATATCAACAATCAATCATCAGCCAAGCCAACATAGTTGGGTTTATCAGGCCATCAACAATAACACATGCACTTATATCAACAATAAACAACCATTTCCAGGTTTCATTTCCAGTAGTGAGCTCTAATTCCACTACCCCATATCACACAAGAGACCACTCCCTTCTCTGAGTTGACAGTCCCTCAGGAATTTCTCCTTCTTTTTGCTCTTTAGTAGAAGGTAGGATGAGCTCAAGCCATTTTCCATTTAGTGTACAATACCAGACTACATCTGTTTAGCCTGACAACACAAGCAATATAAGCATATTCGTTAGCGTTATTGCTCTAAAACTGAAATCATATTTCACATCATTCACTCTCAAGTATTGAGACACCAGGAGCACGTCCACTCCTTAGGGTGTAATCAATATTGAAAACCCTTTCATGATCCGACATCGGAAAAGTGTGCACCCTTTTCCGGTGTGTGCCATGTAGGCCCTATTCATACTCAAGCAATCAGTCATCATAAAATCAAAACATGTTTTGCATATGGAATTTTAATAATTTGACATGCATATTCTTAGCTAGGGTCACAGAACACTTATCCATTTGCCGATGCAATATTCCTTTGTTAAGGAGGAATGGGGGATCCCTTCTCTGAGTTGACAGTCCCTCGGTTTTCCATCCCAATTCCTCTTTACATTTGTATCCACACATGTCTTATCGACATAACCTATACCATTTCACTCATGTTGCTTACCAAGCATGCAGTGAAGATGAGACATTCCCAAAATGTCCAATGGAGTTTCACCTGAAACCCATTTCCAAGATAAGGGAAAACCTTCCCATGAAGTTTGGCTCCTGCAGGCCATCACACATGATCTTCCTGGAGTGTGTACCCCTGGCACATTCATCAAATAGCCAAATAGTCAACCATTATCCAATAATACAATCCAAATTTGATTGTTCCATAACCAAGCAATGACATTAGTAATTAAATTCAATGATAATTTGTAACTCTGTTTACAACAGAAATTAAGTTTGCTTGGCAATGAGGTGATCCTCAATCGTGGGTCTCTTGTAAGCACCACTACTATGCCCATTATAGTTTTATGCTTACTAGCATAACATGAATACCCACTTACAATGCGTCCTCCTCACACAATTCTATGCAAGCCAATAGTGATTCGTAGTTGTCAGTAATTTCTCAATTCTGAAATTTACAAGCCCAAATTGACAACTCATTCTGCATACAAACTATTTTTACAACCGTGAGACTCTTCTCATGAGGTTTGGCTCTTTCACATGGTAGATTCCAACATTTGTCATGGTCTTACTCTCATTTCCATGCTCCAAACAATATACCTAAAGCTTGAACTTCAATTAGCCAAACACTTGGTAAGTTTGGATGCATATAACCTTTTCATTGCTGCAACCATCACTGAAGCATTTTCAGAATTTATAAAATTCAAATACTTCCAGCTATTAAACACACCAATACTACCAAAACTCGTTTACTTCACGCAATCATTATCATACTTTAAATTACAGGGTACAATCCCCTCATTTATGTAATTTAAATGAAAGGTTTAGATACTTCTTACTTCACAAGCGTATCATTTGTACCACTTTTCCCTTCCATAGAGAATTTTCGGCAGCCAATTGATCCTGACTACCCTATTCATGCATTTACCATCCTGTATTCATAACAGCTCTTGAAATGGTCCAGAATGGTCATCAATTCATAATTTCAGCCATTAGTTATTCATAATAAAAATGCACTATCTCTATGCATTCATGCATTGTATCACAACATTGGCACCCATACTTATGTATGCATATCTACAACATTTACTCATACTTTTCATATGCATCCATTCAATGCATAACTGTAAGATTTATAAAATATTTTAATGCATACCCACTCAATGTTACCTTGCATTGATCCAGGAATACTATGCATTCAATCATACCATGCATGGCGCAACCATGACTACTTCATAGAGGATGCATGACTATAATCAAGATTATCAGTGCTTACTTTCCTTGGGCTAATAATCTCATAACAACATAATACAGGCATGACACACTTCTCTATGAATGCAGTATAAAATTCAAATACCCACATGGTATGAGACCTCTTGCTTTTACCACTCCATGCAATTGTCATAATTAAACTCTTACCTTCATGGGTCCTACTTACACCCTTGACATTACCAATTTTCCTGGTCCTTTGTAGGAGATTGGAGAATTTGCTGACCAACTTTTGATTCTGGACTTGTTGCCTTATCCCTTTCTTCGTAGGGTTGCTGGTCACATTCATCAGCATCAGCAACATATTCAGCCATGTCCAGGTTGTCGTTTGTTTTCCCCCTAATGCCAACACCAATGCAATAATTACCATTAGTGGTTCATTATAAATGTATAATTCTCACTACTCTTACGAACATGTAATATCATATGCATGCAAGGCATATCCTCATACATTTCATGTATGAAACTTATAAATGTAATTATAATTAGCAAGACAGGGTTTAAGGAAATTTCCCTTTTCAAATCCTTCATCTTTGCATGGAACTCCTCTTCCACGCAACAACTAGTTTGTCCATACTGAAAACCACTAGTACTTTGTAGCACCACATTTGAACTCTGGGGATTCCCCCCTTGTTCCCTACTGGATAAGCTTTCCAACGCCTATCCACATGCTTCATTCTGACCTCGGGTGTGAAAGCCACACCACTTATAACATGATGATTTTCATCAAATTTAGGCAAAACACACAACTGTATTTTGGTTTGAATTACCAACTTCGGCCACCTAGAAGTCTTCTTCCTTTTCAGTCCCAAAACTACTAAAAAATCCATTGAAAAACAGTTGAAAACTGCTTGAAACATCCACTTCAAAAAACCCAAAAATTTATTTCCCTCAATCGGATCTCTTCCCGTCTACAACTCCGACATTTTGGCGATTTAAACAACAACTTCTTTCGACGCTCATTGGTGGCCCTAACACTAACATTTTCCACTGTATTGGATCTTTAGTCGCCTAATCTTCCGAACTATTTATCGGCACCACTAGAGACCTTTATCAGCTATTGGGACCTATAAGCACTACCACATCGCCATATCGACGATCGGTTCCACTATACATTAGGTGACTAGTTCTCTAGGCTTCCACAACGGTGACCAATGAATTCTCTATGTTTTCCATGGCCTTAACCTTGTTGGCTGTCAGAGTGACTAGCAACTGCTGCATTGGACGGTTAGTCTCATAGACATCCACAATGGCAGGTAGTGTTCTTACTGTGGTATGCACGGTTCACAAACCTGTCGGTGGAACGGAGCAATTATCCATTATGTTTTGGTGATCCAAAACTAAACAGGTCTGCTGTATCGACGACCCAAACCACTAAACCTTTCGACATTGTGGTGATCAAACAGTAAATTTTCCTCCAATGTGTCAGTGATCGGAACGTTACCTACCACGAGATCGACGGTCGAAGCAACTAGCCAATCGCTCATCGAAAGGTTAGTTCCATAGTCACTCGTAATGGCGACAATCCAATCAATTGTGGGTTCCACGGCCATACACCCCGTCAGTGGTTAAAACCTCTAACCATTAGGAGGATAGTTCACATGACAGCCACAATGGCGGATGCCTAAACAACTAAATCCTTTCGATGATTTTCATCGATGGTTAAATCTTCTAACATTTTTCGATGTTTTATTCACTTAGGAAAAATTTCGAAAAAGTCTCCCTCTTCGCATCGGTTCTCCAAAGAACTAGGTTTCGTCGACATTTCAGCAGTCTTCGGAAGATCTCCACCGAAACTGCGGCTCTTCCTTCAACTAATAATCATCGATCCCTCATCAAACCTTTGCCAATGGTCAAAAGAGTATGTCAGCTCTACCTTCCTCTAATCGTCGCTGACGTTTCGGCATTTTCCTTCTCTAATTTCCATCGACGTATCATCGGCGCTTTTGTCATCTAATCATCGATGATCAAAACAACTAATGTTTGCCGATCGCCGATGGTCTCAACCCTTAGGCAAATTTTTAGGGAATTCCTTCTCTTTCCTCCGCTGTATCCGTGCTCCAATCTTCTAATTTCCGCCGAGATTGCGGCGTCTCCATCATCTATTTTTCTCTGTCGTTTCGGCAGTCTTCAAGGGATCTTCATCGACGCGTTGGCACTCCCATCGTCTAATCATTGGCGATGGAATCAACTAACTTTCATCGATTGCCGATGATCAGACTTACAAAATTTTTCTAAAATTTTCTTTCCTTCATCTTTTCTCCACCGACGGCATTGGCGATCTGAACAACTACTCATCGCCGCTGTTTCGGCGATTTCATCTTTTATTCTCCTCTAATGTGTTGGCGGCTCAAACAACAAACTTTTTCCGCTGCATTGGTGACCCAAATCTCTAAATTTCACCGATGGTTCCATCACTTAGAAATTTTGGAAAATTTCTTCCATTGCATCGACTCCTCAAACAACTAAGTTTCGTCGATGTTTCGGCGGTCTTCGAGGGATCTCCACCGAAACTGCAGCTCCACCTTCAACTATTTTTCAGCCAAACTTCCTTTATCCTCTACCGACGGTTGCCACTTCATTGGCTACGCGATCAACTAATTGGCGCTGATCCAAACAACAAAACTTCTTTGATGGCCAGGGTCTGTATCAGACGGCCGATAGACTAATCTGTCCGTTGGATCGGAAGGGCTACCCACTAAGTCTTCCGATGCGTCGATGGTCTGTCACTTAGAAATTTTGTAAAAAAATTCTCTTTCGTCTGCCCCTCATCGGATGGCCTTATGACTACGCTTTCTGACATATCGGGGAAGCTTCCCACTTATTTCTCTGATGACCCGATGGCTTGGCACTTAAACAAATCTTTGTGAATTTCCTGTCTTTCATCGATTTTCTTCAGGGAAGAAGGAAACCTACCTCTGCTAGCTGGTTCTTCATGGCCCTCTGAGGCCCAATGCTACAATGATGGCTTTGTCACTGTATATTCATGACCCATTTAGGCCCATGCTGCAACCTTTTCTCTGATACCATACTGTAACATCCCTGACCCTCTGATCGGTGAAGAGGACGCTACCAAACCATCATAAATCTCCGGGCAACTAGCCCCATGAACACAAGCATGCATAAATTCTGATATAAAATTCTTAGAACATAAAACATGCTAAGATGCGTAAAACATACAATGATGCATAGTTACTCAACATACAATGGAAGCAAACATAAACATTCCAGCATCAACATGTTCATCATTATGATTCATTAGACATTTAGACAGTAACATAAATGTAGAAGCAAAATGGACAAGAATGTTTATCTTATGAATATCTCGTCTTGCAAATAGCTACGTCACTGTAATGTTCCACCCAACCATAGGCCATTGTGCTCATCAATCTCTCAGCAACACTACAACCCCCAAGATGGGCATGATTCCCCAAGGAATAAGGGACTAAGTAGGCTTACACATAGCCAAGGTACATAAGTCAGACCAGCCCACACAGTAGGGCTTATCAGGCTATCAAGGAGCTGGGAGAAGCTAAATGCTAAGTTGGTGAGCTCATGGAAGAGCTAAGGATGCCTACACTAGAGCTATCCTGACCTCTAAGACACCCACACACACCTGACACTAGGAATCAGTCCCTTCTCTACTTCACGGTCCCTCAGGCCCTGACTTCCCTTTCCAGTGCTCTTCTGGGGTTGTGGAGAAGAAAGCCATCCATCTAACTCTATCTGTGTGTCTCCCTAAACCCAAGTTTCTCAAGCATACCTAGTCTTCAATCCCACTCCACACAGTCCGAAGACCAATCACTGCATGCATGTAGAAAACCAACAATTAAAGCTTGACAGGGGAAGACAAATCCTTGAATCGTTCTTGGCCCTATCATGGCCAAAAAAATTCCACAGCAACCTACAACCACCCAAATCCCAAAGGAAACTCAACCAACCAATGTGGGGAAACAACAACCAACTAACAACAAGTGAGAACCACAGTCCACAATCAATAGTGAAATGTTTGGACAACTACCCAGTCCGAACAGGGACGCGAGTAGGAAAAATGATCCCCAACATAGACAGGAGGAAAACATCTCACCACGGAAACCACGAAAAACATCTCACAATGAAAAACCATGGCAACATTTCACAGTATGGCAATGGAAGAAGGGAAAAACAATCCCCTGCATGAATGGGAGGAAGAACATATTCCTAAACCAACAATCGTGAGAGAAGGGAGAACCAACCCCCACACACAGAATCGTGGATCCTTTTATCTCAGCTCGGTGTGAGGTAAAATGAACAGCCCCCACATCAGCGAGAGTGGGTAGAACGATTAGTATCCCAACAATGTGTGAGAAAACCACTCCCCAGCCTATGCATGTGTCTGAACCACCTGGTGGAGAGTGCGTGGGGGCAGCCTGCCACCCACCACTACCCAGTATTAACTGCCTTCAACTAGCATAGGATCTTAAGTGGCTAACACATGGCTTTTCCCCAATGGCTCCCACGGGTTAGACAATCCCCCCTCGTTAACCTCAGGAAATCATGCCCTTTTCATTTAACGTTGCACTGTCATAGCTGGCTGTAGGTTTATTTTAATGAATGTGCATATTTACATGATGCAAAACTATTATGTGTCGGATAGCATGATATACCATTGGCAACGATCCCAATTCCTGAAACATAACACAACCAAATCGATGGTGGGGATTTGCCTTTAGCTCCTTACCGTGATTAATTACAATATATACATCATGTACCTTTAATGAAAATGGGGTCAAAACCGGGGTGTTACACAGCATCTCTAATCAATGATTTAGAGAAAAATATCATGATTACATCCTCATGAGTCATGAACAATCTGAAAATAGTCAATAAAATCTTCGAAAGATTCCAAGTGCCTTTCAGCTGAAGCTTGATTCTCTCCAAAAAACCAAGGGAGATATTCATAACAGTCAAGAGGATAAGGATGAAGACGAGAGGGCAGTTTTAATGGCTTAAACATCTTCATCCTGATTTTGATTTGAAAGGCTGTGGGCTGATCATGGGGGATAATAATATGCTGACAAGGTTCAAAGGTTATGGCAATGAGTGTTGAGCTCTGCATAGGTTTTGAATCAGTTTTGGTTTCTTCAAGGTTACATGGCTGATCAGATTTAGAAGGAATTTGGATACAAAGGTCATTTTTATAAATGAGCCGTGACACAAAGACTGATTCACCTTCTACAATACAAGTAGGCTACAAATATTCTTCTATAGATGGATTTATAAAAGATGGCTGATAATCTTCAGAATATATAAAACATAGGATAATTCTTTTAACATGTGAAGGGAAAAGTATAAAGGAGCTGATAAAAAATAACAGCAGTTCATAAAGTAAATTGATGAACTGGTACCTGGATTTTGAATTCAGCCTCTTCATCTTTTATCAACTGGGTCCTCCCCAATGGATATTTATTAAATTCAGATGGATCAGGGAAATAGAAGTCTTTGTAAATCTTCCCTAGCAGCAGGGCTAGGTTTTCTTCTCCCTCTACCAACAAATCTGATCTAGATGTCCTTGCTGCTCTGGAAGTTTGCCTTTGTAGAGCTCTTCATTTTTTGACGATATTCTCTGGGTTTGCAATAGGTGTTGCTGGTGGCCTCTCTTGATTTTCTCTGGTATGAGCCCTTTGCGGATCCACAGTTCTTCAATGGAGTCACGAGGGATGAGATCTTCAGAAGTAGCAGTGCTTGAAGATTCCTCAACCCTAAAATTTTATGATTTACTTATAAACTTCTGAGAAGTAGATGCTTTAGCATAAGAAGATTGAAATGGAGGTCTATTTGATATAACAACAGAAATACCTCTGGAAATACCTAATGTAGATCCCCTTGTATCTCTAGAGGTCTGTCTTAGTGAAACCCTAGCTCTCCTTAGAATCTCTTCTGGATCTGAAACAAGTGTTACTTGTGTCCCTTTAGGGTTTTCTCTGGTACTTGGTCTTCTTGAAGCCACCTTATTCCAATAGAGTCTTTAGATAGATGATTACAACAAGAATAGTGTCCAAACTTTGTCTACCATCAAAGCAGGATCTATGTCATCTTTCAAGGAAGCTGAGCTTCAGTTTCCTCTCCCCGGCAACGACGCTAATTTTTTATCACTCCAGGAAACTCCTCTAGGTTGCAGCTCAAGGATGCCTGGTAAATTAAATATTTTTATGGTTTTCTAAATGGATCAAGTCTGGTGACCTATAAACCTCACACTCTCAAGACATGCTTGAAACTCAATCAGGGATAAGGCTTCTAATTACCACTGTTCATAGGTTGACAATATGGTGCAGAGATGGAGAACTTATCATGCTGGCAGATCCATACATAATATATATATATATATATATATATATATATATATATATATATATATATGGCTAATCATGACAAGGAAATCACTTATAATTCAAATCACATGAATATGCTAATAGGGTGACAACTATCAGACATTAATTAACATGAATCAAACCTAAATAACACATTCAAGCATAAGCACAAAATAGACAGAAAATGGAAGTTGAACACATGATAACAAAAGAGCTTATATTAGGTCATGAATAAAATGAGAAGCTTGACAATAGTGTTGGTCTACAAGTCCCTGAAGTCGAACCTTTTCTATAACATAAGTCTTAGGCTTTATAGCCTTTACAAAAATATTCAGATCCTGAAAAATTGGATCTGTTTTACTAAAAATAGATAAAATTAATGTTTTTACAAAATTAGGTCAAAAACCCTAATTTAACTACTAGTTTAACTAACTCTAACACTTGTTCACTCTTTGAACCTTTTGATGACTGCAGTGAGTACTGGAGGAAAGCTGTAACTGATCTTCTGATGGATGAGCCACTGTTGGTTAAAATAGGTAGGGTTTTGTGACCCTCTCCTCTTTGATGTATGCCCAAAACTGGAACAGACCTCTGTTGATGGTGTACTTCAGCAACTTTCAGCTTTTACACTTCATCTTGTTGTTGCCCAGGTGTTGGTGAAGTACACTCTTCATTTTTCTACTGTAACCTACCCTGTTAGGTCAACTTTTTCCCTAAAAATTTGGCTAAACTGCTAAAAACTGGGGCTCAGAGATGAATTTGGTTCTCTAAATATGTGACACCTATGTATAAACTGAAAGATTTTTTTTTATATTGGTTTTTTTTGAGCAAAAACCTCTCTCAGTTTCTTGAAATTCGTTTCCATTTTCTAGATATCTGTATTTCAAAAACACGTGTAAAACAGGGAAATTTTGAGATCCGAAAATTAGGGCTCAGAGATGGATTCGATTCTCCCAATATGAAATACCTGTAGGAAAACTGAGAGAGGTTATTGTTCTATGACATGTCATAAAAACAAAAATCTGAGCATTTTACAAAATGATTCTCCACTCGCTCAGAATCACTGTTTTAAAATGATTCCTTTTCATAGTAAAACACCAATTTTAGTGGCTTAGAGCGCCTTGAAATTTTGGTCTTAGCTGCTGAAAGTCTACTTTCGGTGGCTTAGAGACCATTTTGAAACCATGCTTAGCCATAGAAACCTATGTTTTGATTTTTTTGAGTGGGTCCTCCTCCCTGTGTCTTTTAGGTGGTTAATCATGCTAAATTATGACACGGCTCATGCTGATGAATTTGATTTTGATGGGAAGACAACAGTTTTCGCTTTTCATCCCTTTCGGTGGTTAAGAGTATCTAGGGTTTTGTTTTCTAGCTACCGAAAGCTGAGATTTCGGTGGCTAATGAACCGCCGCCACGTTCTCCCAAGCCACCGAAAATTTCTTTCCAAAAGAACATGCGTAAATAGCTTTCGGTGATTTACTGTCTTTCCAAATCTCATTGTTTAGCTACCGAAAGGTAGGGATTTCGATGGCTAATGAACTATTTGAAATTTCTCCCAAGCCACCAAAAGTTTCCCTTTCCAAAAACGTATCTCATTTTCTTTTGGTGGTTAATGTCCTCCTACAAACACTCGCTAAGCTACCGAAACCAAATCTTTTCGGTGGCTAATGAGTTGTTGGAAAACTCACCTAGCCCACCGAAAGTCCTTTCCCAGAATTTTAATAAGAACATGATGAGCAAGATTTTGGTGGATTATCATGGTCCTGCGTTAAACTATTAGCTACCGAAAGCTAGGATTTTCGGTGGCTAATGAGTTATTGAAAATATTACCTAAGCCACCGAAAGCTAAAAAATTAAAATTTATCGAATAACAAAACATCAGATACCCCAAATTTGTTATTCATCCCAATATTTTTCATACTATGACTTGAAATCTTCATCCAATCAAAAATAAATTGTATGAGTGAACTTATTGGAAATAAATTTATTTTGGGAGATAACAGATTAGGAAAAAACCCTCATATGAACATCATCATGCTCTATCTCAAAAAGGTCAAGGAAATACTCGAAGGATCGTAAATGTTCCTTAGCTGTAAGGTTTTCATATTCTACGTCAAACTTAGGAAGGTATTTGTAGTGTTTTTTGGGGAAATCATGAAACGTCTGGGGAAAATGAAGAGGTATATATTAGCTTCGGGTATTGGATAGAATAGGGTTAGGTGGAAGAAATATACCCTTGGGTGCGGCATTGTGAGGTTCACTAAACTGCTCCTTGATGTCAGGGACTTCAAACAAAAGGTATTGATTCGAATCAGACATATAGGATGAAGAAATTCTCTCAGTTTGCAAGGAAGGGTATACAGGGGTGAGCTCAAAACTTTGTTCAGGACAAAATAATCCATGAGGAATTATTTTAATAAACCTACAAAAAGAGAAGGAAATATTTACAAGGAAGGACAGGACGTTTTGGAGAAAGATGGATCTTAAGTACCTTGTCTTTTCACCGAGTCTATCCATGCTTTCATAGTGAGTCTACTACAATGAAAAGATCCCCCAATACCCTTTTGAGATTTGAATTTATGGATCCAGGCTCCACTAGAGTTGTTGAAGCATCTGGACCACCGGTTCTCGGGAAAGTGAACTTACTGGGTGAAATATTTATCATCTATAGTCTAGGAGGATTTAAACCCTCCTTCTCGTATCGGTCCTTCTAGTTCCTGATCTATCCAACAACAGTGCCAGTTTGTTGGCACTCAGAACTACACCCAAAGGTTGTGGAAAGGTGGGCCCCGAGGTAACAACAGAACCACTTTAGGAATTGGCTTCCCTGTTTCTAGAGAGGGATCTATCACAAATACATAACAAGGCCAGATATATTGTCACAGAATGAATTGTAGGGATTGGTGGTCAGAATGAGGTGAATATGTATTGGTCTATGGGGTCAAAAATACCAAGAAACATAGAGCAGTTTGCATAGGGAATGTCCGCAAGAGAAAGGTACCACTTCGGTTACAGTTGATATGTTTGGGTCTGGTGGAAAATGAAGAACGATGACAGTCCATCAATGCAGAGCACCGCAAGGATGAATTCTACACCAACTTTGGAGGAAGCTTTTGGTGAATGTGTAAAAAACTAGACAGATCATAAGACTATAAATTCTGAACCATTATACACCAAGTGAAAGACATGAAGAAAACATAATGTAAATAAATAAAAGGAAGTACATGCACTCAAGGAGAGGAGATTATAGAATGCAACTGATTAATAGACATGAATTCTTAAATTCAAAGGTCGACATCCGGCTCTATTTCTTGTATTAAAATGGATCAAATTACATAAGAACCAAAATCTCTCATGTTCCAACCAAAACAAACCCTTTGTCCCTCTGAGGGGAGTATATTTATAGTGCTTCTAGCCCCCGAGACTAACCTCGAAACAGGGTCAGAGGTCAGTTACAATCATGATCACAACTCTAACAAAACTCTAACGTGGCATATACACCATGGTTTACATACATAAAACAAAACAATATGGAGCAAACATGCATACTGGTCTTAAGTGGTAGTGCACCATCTTTAGTTGCAAGCTTGCCTGTCTTGAAAAAGACGGCTTAGGACATTCTCTAGTGGCTTGTTGCCGACTCAGCTTTAATCATTTCTTCTACTGTGCGGTATGCAATGTGTTTCTTCCTTTCTAGGCCATTTTTGTTCATTCTATGCTCAATGGCATGGTTCTGCCTGTGTTCACAACTGGCAAGAAGGTTTGTGTTCCTTTTGTGTTCAACTTTCCACCTCGCCCCACTATCTCCTGGTAACATTATTATTTGAGGGGACTTGAAGAAGGGTCACACTACTTTTGATAGTAACAGGTCCTTGATGAGGCTTGTTATTCTTGTGCTTCTCTCCTCCTAGGAGGAGGGTCCTCCTACAGGTCATATGGTGCGGCACCTACTTGGCTTCATCACCACCCCAGATAAAGTTGGCAAGTGGAATTATTAAAGGTGGCGATGAAGAATTTGGACTTCCTCTCCTCTAGTCCAAGCATTCTCTCCAATAGGTCGCCACTAGAAATGGTCACCACATGTTAAGATTATGAAGACAATGACCACGTCCAGGGGTTTTGGAGGGATTCCCATTGGACAGGAAATTCCAGGCACAACACCCGCGGGGGTGTTGTAGTTTATTAGGACAATAATGCCCTCACCATCCCCAGGAGGTCCATCTAATGTGATGAACATCCTTTCCATGACCTCGCTGGCGCCAAAAGGATTTTCTAATGTAATCAACATCCTTACCATGATGGTTGGAGTTCCCCTAGAATGAAAGATTAGGAACAGTGGGGTTCCAGGCCGGGACTCACCAACCAAAATAACACCCTGACAAACTGATTTTTTACATAAGGAAGCCATCGCAAACTTCCCTTAAGACTCTCAATATTCTCTGCAGGCTAGCATTCAACCACCTTAGCTTCTCTTTCACATTCATTCAGTCTCTATCTCCCAATGGCTCTGAAAATGACATTTATAAAGAGCTGGAAGGCTGAACCCAATGATGACCCCGTCATCACCCTCACACACTTTGCCATTGAGTAGCATGATTAAAACACGTGCGATCATGTGGGTTTGGGATCCGACCTTCATGTGGAGATCCCAGTCACGCCATCCTTTCTGTAGTGATGTTATACTACTGGCTATGAAAATGACCTTGGGCATCAGTTCCCATCATTTCCCATTTGGCTCATGACAAATGGACATAGACACCCCTTATTCATCTACCCTTCCTAAGGAAAACATTAGAATATTCTTGTTCACCATGTATTCTTGCTTCATGTGGAAGCCGTACATGTCCTCTTCAGTTCAATCATTGGGATTCTTTCCTGATTTTCATATGCTTGATGCAGCTAAATTTTGGGTTCAGGAGGGAGATCTATGTCATCGAGTCGATTTTTCAATTGCAGATATGCTTCAATAGCATTAGAGTATTCAATTATCTGTCACTTTGTCCCTTTGCGTACTTGTCTTAAAATATATAACCGATAGGGGCTCCTTGGAATGAGTAGATCATACGCAAGACCACCTTTTTCGTAATAGGTCTATCCTCTTGCAACTTTCACTGTGTGGAAACATTTCCATCCTTTCGATTTGAATGTCGTCGATATCCATAGTCCATGTGTAAAGGAAGTGCTATATTTCGTGAATCTTGGAGGTGGTTCATTTCATGCTTGTTCAATTAGCGAAGACACTGCTAGCCATGGATCTTTCCTAGGATCAATCCACACCGTTGAGACTTACCTCTATTTATCCCATTTCATGGATTTAGGAACTGGAATCTCCACGAGTTCTTTAATCTAGTATAATTGACCTCCTCTGTTGATCTACCCCTTTGTCGATCTTGACCCTCGAAATTTGAGGTCATTATAACTTGTTCCATGAATACACAAAGGTGACTTGGGCCACGCTTGTCATATTTGTGAAACCCGCTATATCCATCGATCTGGCTCACCACCGTTGAAGCATTATCCCCTTTAGTGTAGTTTTGGCCGATTTGCGTATAGTATTTCTTACACATTATTGGGAGTTGATTGCTTTGTCTTATCCTCCCCATCATTCTATGTGAAAAAAAAACAATTCTAACAAGTGGCTCCATCTAGGGATGCTATCCTCCCTGTGAGGTAGCAAAGAACAATGTGGATCAGGTGCCAAATACATTGGGCAACTCCCCAAACTTTCATGTAAACTTTCAAAATACTCCAAAAAACCAAAATTAAACCAATGATGAAACCAACTGAAAAAACTAGGTTGACACTAAAAAATGGTTAAAAGGAAACGCTCGTCATGTCAAGCTTATTCATCTTTATCTACCTACTCTACCTACTGGACCTCATCGCCCAGTCAAGTCACTTTTGATGTCCAATGAATCCAGCCAAACAAATGGTCCCATAAATCTAATTTCTCTTCATGTTGGACCAAAAAAAAAATTGAAAGACCTAGCAGAACAGGATTATAATAAAGAAATTGATATTTACAATAAAGATACAACCATTCATTAGTGTTTCCCAGCCCCTCATATTCTGATACTTGATCTTAAAACCCCTAACGACTGCTGAATTCTTCATCCATTCGTCTGACATGACAAAAATGTTCCAACTGCCACTCTTCCAGCACCATGTAGAGACGATTCTCAAGAAAAATTTGTGAGGGGATCCCCAGATCATTTGGAATTGTGGCATAAACCTTTCTATGAGAAGTTTTAGAACCTAAAACTTGATTCCTTACAAGTGTTGTAAAGAAGGGAGCATTGCGTTCCTCAATAGAACCGAGAAAATTAACCTCTGGGTCTAGAACAACTAAAGAGGTATCACATTCAGGATTTTCATCTACTCCTCGGAGATCCTCCTGGTCAAAAAATACTTTCCTACAATCAATGATAGGATAATGGAAAACACAGTAGCGTCTAGATATCTCTCCCGCATGATTATCCTGAGAAAATCACTCGGGTAGTAACCTCTCTGGCCCATAGTTTGATAGGTTCTCAAAGGAGTCATGCACATAGTACCTATGATAATTTTCAAATGAAATATCATGACTCCCGCTCAAATATTCTAGAACTAGGATTTCATTCTTCGCACTTGCTTCAGCAAAGGCATGATCATTTTCCTCAATAAGACCAAGTAAATAGAACATTCCCCCCTGACACGAAGTTTTCTAATTCAAAAAATATGGAGAAGCATTTGTTCTAGAATTCTCATGTACTTCCCTATCTAGTCCTCGACTTGTAGACCCCATAGTTGTTTCCCCAGGCATGACATCTGAATAGTCATCCTCATATTCATCGTATATAGTCATGCCGAAATCCTCATCTAAATTACCACGAACACAACCTGCAATAGGCTGGTTGCAATATTTAGAAAACAAACTAGTAGAATCGCCCACCTTTCCATCATCATACTAGTATTCTTTGTTTCTATTGGAGAAAGGGGTAGGTTTCCAATAGAATTTTTCTTCTTCCTCGTATGGCTTGACTGAAATTGTTTCTTTGTCAACTTTAATATTACAGCCAAGGCCTAAGAACCATTTTGACATCCTAAGATTCTCTTCGACCTCCAGCGAACCAACAAACATATTCTGCAATGTTACTGATTTCCTCTCCAAAAGAAGTAAAGACAATTCAAGAGGAAAAACAGATGCATAAATCAAGTTGGAAGCACCTTCTAATGGTTGAATCTCTTTTGGAATATTATAATAAAAGCTTGCGAACCTCCTGTTGAAACTTGACATAGTTTCACCTTCGTGTCTCTTCATAGAATAAAATTCTGAGATTACTTGGTCCCATGATATTCTTTCACCCCAGAATCCTAAAAAGGCATGAGAGAACTTCTGCCAGGTAGATATGGATCTAGGCCATAGTTTTCTGAACCATTTTTTAACATTCCCTTGCAAATATTGGGAAAAAACCCTCATACGAACATCATCATGCTCTATCTCAAAAAGGTCAAGGAAATACTTGAAGGATCGTAAATGTTCCTCAGTTGTAAGGTTTTTAGATTCTTCATCAAACTTAGGAAGGTATTTGTAGTGTTTTGTGGGGAAATCATGAAGGGATTGGAGCAAAATGAGAGGTATATATTGGCTTCAGGTATTGGATAAAACAAGGTTAGGTGGAAGAGATCTACCTTTGGGCGCGGAATCGTGAGGTTCGCTAAACTGCTCCTTAATGTCAAGGACTTCAGATGAAAGGTATTGATCTGAATCAGATATACAGGATGAAGAGATGCTCTCAGTTTATAAGGAATAGTATACCGAGGTGAACTCAAAACTTTGTTTGGGGCAAAATAAGCCATGAGGAATTATTTTAATAAGCCTCCAAAAAGAGAAGGAAATAATTACAAGGAAGGATAGGAAGTTTTGGAGAAAGTTGGATCTCAAGTACCTTGTCTTTTCATCGAGTCTGTCCATGATTTCATAGTGAGTCTAATACCAAGGAAATATCCCCCAATCCCCTTTTTAAATTTGACTTTTCGGATCAAGGATCCAGTGGATTTGTTTAAGTATATGGACCGTCGATTCTCGGGAAAGTGAACTTACCGAGTGAAAGATTTATCATCTATAGTCTGGGAGGATTTAAACCCTCCTTCTTGTATCGGTCCTTCTTGTTACTGATCTCCCCGACAATGTCTCCAGTTTGTTAGCACTCAAAACTGCACCCAAATGTTGTGAAAAGGTGGGCCCCAAGGTAACAACAGAACCGCTTTAGGAAAGGGAGTTGGCTTCCTCGTTTCAAAATAGGGATCTCTCACAAATACATAACAAGGCTAGATATATTGTCACAGAATGAATTGCAAGGATTGGTGGTTGGAACGAGGTGAAGATATATTGGGATATGGGGTCAAATATACCAAGAAACATAGAGCAGTATGCACGAGGAATGTCCATAAGAGAAAGGTTGCACTTCGGTTACGATCGATATGTTTGGGTCTGGTGGACAATGAAGAATGATGATTATCTATGAATGTAGAGCACTGCAAGGATGAATTCTACACCAAATTTGGAGGAAGCTTTTGGTGAATGTCTAAAACAATGTCCAGAGCATAAGAATATGAATTCCGAACCATTATACACTAAGTCAAATACATGAAGAAAACATAACGTAAATAAATAACAAGAAGTACATGCATGTAAGGAGAGGAGATTACAGACTGCAACTAAGAAACACATAGGAATTATTACATTCAAAGGCTGATGTTCGGATCCATTTCTTGTATTAAAATGGATCAAATTACATAAGAAACAAAATCTCGCAGTTTCAACCAAAACCAACCCTTTATCCCTTTGAGGGGAGTATCTTTATAGTGCTTCTAGCCCATGAGACTAACCTCGAAACAGGGCCAGAGGTCAGTTACAATCACGATCACAAATCTAACAAACTAGAACGTGGAATATACACCACAGTTTACATACATGAAACAAAATAGTATGGAGCAAACGCGCATGCTGGTCTTAAGTGGTAGTGCACCATCTTCAGTTTCGGGCTCGCCTGTCTTGAAAATGATGGCTCAAGACATTCTTCGGTGGCTTGTTTCTGACTCAGCTTGAATAATTTCTTCTACTATGAGGTATGCAATGTGTTTCTTACTTTCTGAGCCATTTGTGTTCATTCTATGCTCAATGGAACTTTTCTGCCTATGTTCACAGCTGGCAAGAAGGTTTGTGTTCCTTCTATGTTCAGCTTTCCACCTCGCCCTCCTATCTCCTGGTAACATTGTTATTTGATGGGACTAGAAGAAGGGTCGCATTGCTTTTGACAGTAATAGGTCCTTGAGGAGGCTTGTCATTCTTGTACTTCTATCCTCCTACAGGTCATACGGTGTGGCACCTTCTTAGCTTCATCACCACCCGAAATAAAGTTGGCAAGTGGAATTCACAAAGGCGGCGATGAAGACTTTGGACTTCCTCTCCTCTAGTCCAAGCATTCACTCCAATAGGTCGCCACTAGAAATGGTCACCACATGCTAATATTATGAAGACACCAACCATGTCTAGGGGTTTTGGAGGGATGCCCATTGGACAGGAAATTCCAGGCACAACACCCGCAGGGGTGTTTTATAAGTTTATTAGGACAACAATTCCCTCACCATCCCCAGGAGGTCCATCTAATGTGATGAACATCCTTGCCATGACCTCGCTGGTGCTGAAAGGATTTTCTAATGTAATGAATGTCCTTACCATGATGGTTAGAGTTCCCCTAGCATGAAATCTTAGGAAGAGTGGGGTTCCACGCTGAGACTCACCAAGCAAAAGAACACCTTGAAAAATAGATTTTTTACACAAGGAAGCCATCACAGACTTCCCTTAAGACTCTCAAGATTACCAAAAGACTAGCATTCAACCACTTTAGCTTCTCTTCCACATTCATTCAGTTTCTGTCTCCTGATGGCTTTGAAAATGGAATTTATAAAGAGCTGGAAGGATGAACTCAACCATTGACCCCGTCAGCAACCCCGCACACTTCGTCATTGAGTAGCATGATGAAAACATGCACGGTCATGTGGGTTTGGGATCTGGCCTTCATGTAGAAATCCTAGTCACACTACCCTTTCTGCTGTGATGCTATATTGTTGGATGCGGAAATGACCTTGGGCATTAGTTCCCATTATTACCCATTCGGGTCATGACACATGGATATAGACACCCCTTAATCATCTACCATTCCTGACGATGACATTAGAATATTCTCGTCCACCATGTCTTCCCACTTCGTGTGGAAGCCATACATGTCCTATGCAGTTCAATCATTGGGATGCTTTCTTGATTTTCATACGCTTGATGCAGCGAAATTTTGGTTTCAGAGGGTGATCTACGCTGCAAAGCCGATTTTTCAATCGCATATATGCTCCAATGGTGTTGGGGTATTCGATTATATGTCACTTTAGCCTTTTGTACACTTGTCTTAAAATATCACATCGACAAGGGGTTCCTTGGAATGAGTAGATGGTATGCAAGACCACATTTTTTGTCACAGATCTATCCTCCTGCAACTTTTGCAGGGAAGAAACATTTCTAGCCTTTCAATTTGAATGTCGTCGATATCCATTGTCCACGTGTAAAGGAAGTGCTATATTTTGTGAATATTGGAGGTGGTTTGTTCTGTACTTGGTCAATCAGTGAAGACACTTCCAGCCATGGATATTCCTCGGCTTGATCCACACCGCTGATACTTACCTCTATTTATCCCATTTCATGGATTTAAGAACTGGAATCTCCATGAGCGTGTTAATATAGCAGAATTGACCTCCTCCGTTGATATACCCCTTTGTTGATCTTGAACATCAAAATATGTGACCATTCTAACTTGTTCCACGAAAAGAAAAAGGTGACTTGGGATACGCTTGTCATATTTGTGAAACCCACTATATCCGTCGATCTAGCTCGCCACCATTGAAGCGTTATCCCTTTAGTGTAGTTTTGGTCGATCTGCGTATAGTATTTCTTACGCATTATTGGGATTTGATTGCTCTGTATTACCCTCCCCATCATTCTACGTGGAACAAAAACAGTGCTAACACGCTAGAAATCGTTGGTGGCCATGGTTACATTAATATGATCTCTACCAAAAATGTTGTGACACGTTCTAAGGATTATGGTATGTCGCAGCCAAAACTAGGGAAAGAACCTCCTGCACCTGAGAGCCCTTTGTGTATTAAAAAACCTAGTGATAATAATGAAGCTCTACCTCACATTCCTAAGGGAGTATTAAAGCGTTCAGGGCACAATCCTAATTCCCGAGCAGCCCAGTACTATTCTATCGTCGAGGATTTGGGCCAGACTCCTTTTGTGATGTGTTCTTTAGAAGTTATTTAGACTTTTCCTCCGCAAACGAAATACTTGTTTTCTTCTCTTGGGTTGGTTGATGGAAGCTCTCCTTTAGTGATCAAATTTGAAACTGATGGAGTCCAGCCTTGCTTGCCTTACTATGTGTACCTTTTGGTTCATGTAGAGTGTCTAAACAACACCATCAAGCGCACAGTGATTGATGAAGGTGCTATGGCTTCCGTGATGTATTTGTCATGTTAGAAGGGTTTGAGTTCTCCTATGTTGTCTAAGTCGGGAACCATGTTAACTGTGTTTTATGGAAGATCATTTCGGCCGCATGGAATTCTTCCTTCCCTTGAGGTCCAATTGGGAGGGAAGACCATTGCGATCGAGGTCGAGGTGGTTGATGGGCCCCTTGACTTTAATTTTTACTAGGTAGGAACTAGATTTATAACATGCAAGCGGTCGCATCGTCACTCTTCTGGGTTGTTTTTTTTTTCTTTGGATGGGAAGATTTTGACGATCGATCAAATATACTTTGATAATTCTAGTTCAAAAGCATCATCGAGATCTTCTCTCTCGGTTATCGATCATTCTCAGTCGACAGCTGAGAATGTTGGGGTGGGCATGTATCCTTAGTTAATGGGAACTGTTAGTTGTCCTGCTCTCGTTCATATAATCGATTCTAGTCTTGGTAAGGATTCAATGTCGTTGAGTTCGGTTCCTTTTTTCACTTCGCATATGGAGGACCCTTGGACTCTTCCTTCTTTGATTTCTTCAAGTGATTCTATACTTGTCGAGATGGACATGTCATTGTTTACAGCTATGGTGGCTTATCAAGATAATCTTGATTCAGTTGTAGAGTCTATTCCTTCCTCTTTGCAGACGGAGGAGGAGGACCCTTATGCACTACCTGCTTGGGTAGTGGTGTCATCTCACTCACATGACTACCTCGATGACATATTTCCATAAGAAGAGGCTATTCTTGAGGCTATGTCTGGTTTATAACAAACTTCGAGAGAGTTGCATTATAGATATTATTTTCTCCCTAAGCTTGATGATATTGAGTGTGATGAATATAAGGCGATATTTAGTGAGGAAATTGGTAGGCCTATGGTCCCATTAGGCTCTCCTAGCAAGTATGCGAAAGGGAACATGGATAACTTGTCACCAATTATACCTATCAATATTTCTTGCATTCCTAGAAAGGTTGAAAACGTGTACATTGGGGTGGATTGTTCCCTTGATGAGATTAGAGAATACACCGAGCATTCCTCTTATTACTATCCTCAAGAGAATGGACAGATTGAAGTAGTGAACAAGTGCCTTAAGTTCATTCTCCAACGAACCATCACAAAAAGAAAGAACAATTGGCATATCATGTTATATTATTCTTTGTGGGCTTATCGAACCGCGGTTAAGACTTCCACCGATTTTATCCATATCATCTTGTGCATGGGGTGGAGTTGATCTTACCGGTTGAGTGTGAAATCCATTCTTTGAAGCTAGCCATGGATATTTTACCAGAGACTTCCGCATTGGAAGAGAGTTTGGTCCACTTGGAGCATCTTGATGAACATCGTCGAGATTATTTAATGGATTTTGAGATTAATAAGCGTCGCATTAAGGTCCAGTACGATAAGTTTGTCCATCCTAGGAGGTTTAGTGAAGGTGACTTGGTTCTTTTGTAGGACCAAGGTAAGTAACCCTTGGGGGAAGGAAAGTTTAACCCTATGTGGCATGGCCTTACATGGTCAAGAGGGTATTAGAGGAAGGAACCAACAATTTATTCGATTATAAAGGTATAGCCTTGGAAAACCCTAGAAATAGGCTCTATCTTAAAAAGTACTATGCATGATTCTTATCCGAGAATGATTTGTTGTATATTATTATACATTTGCATAGCATAGTTTTGGTCTACTTGTGGTGATCGAGTTTGTTGACTAGCTTCTATTTGTTGTGGTAGATGTCAACAGGGTATTCGGTTTATGTAGAATTCGCTAATGGTGCTAACCACCACTATCAAAACTTAGCTTCAGTTGCTTGGGTGATTTATACTCCTACGGGTCAAGCGTTGTCTTTAGGAGGTGTTTGTCTACGGCCTTTATCAAACAATGTTGCAGAGTAGTGTCGTTATTGAGTTATTGTGTGATGCCATTTCACATGGTATTCACTCTCTTAAGGTACGTCTTAATTCGCAGTTAGTGGTCTCATAACTTAATGGCTTGTATCATGTTAGGGAACCAACTTTGTTACGAAGTTTCTTGCATGTCAGGTTGCTTGAATGACAATTTGAGAACATAACATACATCCATATTACAATAAATTTTAATCAAGTTGCTGATTCATATGCTAACTATGTACTAGATTGGCATTTGTTTCACAGACGATAAAGAATTCACAATCACATTTACATATGTAAATAAAATAATACCCGATCATCATAGGTATTTTTCATTAAAATGTATGTCCAAAAATGTGGTTTCATAATACATAAGTGTCATATACAAAAATGGGGCTTCCGAGCCACCAAAATATACTACACGGTCATAAAAAAAATACACCCGAGCCTCTAAACCTGTGGGGGAGGAGGGTGCTAATCATGGTAGCACACTACGGCTCTAGCTAGCTAACAAAATAAACAAACCCATGCTCATGGTACTCCAACCACCTAGCATTGCATGGCCTCAGGAAATTCCTCGACTTGCGCCATGGGAACTCTATGTGTCAATCAAACCAAGTTCATGTGAATGATTTGGAGCGTACGCTCCACATGCAAACCCATGATATGGCCATCGTGGTCCCACATTTGCATGTACATGACAGAGTATCACTATATGTCACCGCACCAAAAACATGTCTTTTTAATTCCATATAAAAAAAACACACAAAAAATTTAATAATTCAAAAAAACAAGTTTGAGTCAGGATTCGTTACCTATCTCTCCATATGTAGAGCATGTATGTGTCTCCATGGAAGTCTATCCCAGCATAGGGGTAGTCATCTATGGTGATGATCTACCTACGCCACCAGAGAAAGAAGTCTGCTGGGTAGGGGTTGGCCACCTGCCCCCCTCCTAGTCTTCTCATGACGTTTTCCCAGTGTATCTAAGCCGGATCTTGAACTCCATGTGGGGCAATCTAAAATCTTGGGCTTAGCCCCAACACACGCTAAAAAAAGAAAGCACTCAAGATGCTTCCATAGCCGAAGTTCCTCACCAACCCCATCTTGCAGGCTGTAAGTTGTTGTTTCATGTTGCTCAGTAGTGAGGTACTCCAGTCATAAATTGTAGGATGCATACACTCCATCGCATAGAACATCAAAGGTCTTGAAGCCTGGTGGAGGGATGCCAACCCTTCTATCCTACCCGGTTCCAATAGTATGGCCTTCAACCTGAGGTTTTGGATCGAGTTTGTTAGGATTTGACTCCCAACCATTTCTGTATTTGGGATGCAATAAAAAACAATGTACTCATCTATAGTGAGGCCACCTCCTAACCCAAGAGCTCATATTTTTACCACTTCCCCTCTACGGGACAATCCTGTCTAACTGAATGTATCTGAGTTAGGATTCTAGTAATGTACTAGCATCTTGAGTAGCCTTGGATTTTCCCTTAACCTTTCAAGGCACCAAAACTTTTATAACCCACAAGCCCTCAATGTTTATTGAGCCATCAGATTAGCTTGTATGACCTCTTCAACATCTCCATGTTCATGCTCTCTCCACTCTAGAACCATCCTGCACAAGAATTTCCAAGTTCCATTATATTTTGCCGTTGAATTTCTTGTTTGTGGCCCTATACGCGACTATTTGAAAACAACTGCGTAAATACATGGGTATCACGGTTTTTTCCACGTATGCCCAGCCCTAAACATGAAAAAAGACCTGATTTCTGCATGGGCCGAAACCGCCCTCTTTGGGATGGCCAAAGTTAAAAAATTGACCATCAAAATTAAAAATAAATGCATGAAAATGGAAGAGTATGGCGTGATGAGTTACCTGAACCAGACGGTGGGCGATTTCGCGGACATATGCTGCTGGAATAAGCTTCTAAAGTTTTTGGTCTAAAAGGCACTATGGTGGGTAAATTTTCAAATGGTATAGAAAAAATATTTTTTTCACTATTTTATAGATTTTTTTTTGAAATTTTTACCCACTTTCTATAGTTTTGACCTGTTTTTTACCATTTTTGGACAGTTTGGACTAATATGGTGTTGTAGGGACCCGTTTTGAGCACGTTTTGACTGAGCCTTTGATATGTTTGTGCCTATTACAGGTATAATGTCTGAACTAGCATATAGGTTATGATTTCATATATGCCTACATTTTGCATGACCTTATGACCATTTCATCTTAACCTTAGGTACAAACCCATTCTGTGATATCACAAAACCTTCATGTGGCTGTCAAAAGTGGTATTGTGCGAATGGTAGAGATTTCCTATACATGGATTCCCTAGTTAGATCCTTTTTTTCATTTGGTACCCATGCTGAGATGCCTCCTTTAGGTTGTGGGAGTCCCTTTTTAGTCCTACCATGTCCTTGAGTAAGAGCTTCATACTCCTCTTGAACTTTATGATGGATTTTCCCCATAGGTACTCCCTTGTATATGTCAAGTTGTTATTGCATTTCATGAGTTTTTCTTTCCTTATTGAGCTTTATGCTGACTCCTTGCTTCAGATTTATAAGCCATATAGCCCAATATTATCTCATGTCTAGCCAAGAAGAGCCTTTTACATATCCTTTGCAGCTTGATTACCCCTTTATCGGGAGGATACCTTCCCCTAAGTGTCGTTATCCTGTAGATGTTTCCTTGCATTGATCATAGGTATGTTCCACTGCTAGGAACTAGTTTGCATGCCCCTGACACTTGTCTCCTCATAGCTATGTACTATAAAGCACTTTTATTCTTTTTCAATATTTTCAAAATATCTCAAAAAATTCCCCCAAAAAAACATAAAAAAGTCAGACGGGAAAGGATGTTATCTTTGGCAGCAGTCGAGTCTGTCGCCTTTGAATAGAGCATTGTATATCACATTTGTTGGTTGGGTTATTAGTTTGAATTTAGGATATGTACTCATTACTTTGAGTTTATCTCCATTGACTGGTTGCGCTTTCGGTCCCCATGGAGCCTCTATTGATGCCTCCTGTGTCACAGAGATGTCCCAGTTTGCATATCGAGTCCATGTTTCCTATCTTCAATCACCACTTGCATTATGCTTTTGTTTGAAGTAAGTTGAAGCCTGAGTCGGCCATTCCTCAGTTATCTTGACTTTGCATGCTAGCCATTCTCGGTACTGTTACTGGTCCATGCACATCTTGCTCATTGAGTTCTTCCACATTATACAACATTGCTGAGTACCTCATGTTGGTTGATGGGGGATGCCTTAATTCCCTCCTTCCAGTGGATTCCATACCATCGACATCGGATCATTTATTCTGGAATAGGAGTCTAGAGCCATTTGAGTTCCATCAGACTTACAGTCATCAGTGGTATGTTCTCTCACCATCGACGGTTTTGGGAATACATCAACGTACCATGATTGATGGAATATTTCAAGTGTTAAAACTCAACACATATATTCACACTTGTTTGATTGCACTATGTACCTTGATTCCCATTTTCATTATCGGTGGGTTATCTCGCGTCTATTAATGGTATACATCAGTGATTGATAATCAGATGGTGGACTACTATTTTTGATCTCGACACATATATTCACATAGTAGGAAATGTACTTGTAGCGGTTTATGTAGAATACCTTCCAACTTGGTGGAATTCCATGTATTCTACCTCCTTGATCATGCCAGTAGTCATGATATTTCAGCTCTCGTGATCTTGATTCTAGTATTTTCAATGTATATCAGATATCTTCATCCATTATGGAGATCTTGATCCATTGTATATTGTACGTGGCGATGACCACACATGACACTTTGTATATCATGCCAATTCATGTCCATTGTACTCTTATGTATCCAGGACTGCTATATGTATGTGTAGTCACATGCAGAGATTGATTATTGTATTGTACTGATGAGTGGCTGGCTCTTCCAACTGGGTTTTCATTAGTCCACTTCTAGGATGGATTTTATAATGTATTTTGGACATCATGTTACCCCTTTGACCTTACATATTAGGGGGCATCTGTTATAGCTAATTTTACCACACATGGTTGATCACACATTTATGGCCTTCCCTATCCCTCTGCAGAATCTTTCGACCCCATGGACTTATATTATAATTTGATGTTCCAATATCATCCCAAAAAATTGCTTTTTTATACCTATATAGGACTTTTAAATCAATACTCACATGTATACGCAACTTTTGACGTCAAACCCATGTACATCGGGATGTGTGAAAAATGACAAATATTTTTGGATTTTCCTCATATGAGTCTGAATAACTTGACTCTTGGCCTTCCCAATTCCTTGAGAGTGCTTGGATTTGACCTTCCATTTCCTCTTTGGACTACTATATAAGGAACCCCTTGGATAAATTGAAAAGGAGGAATTAAAGAGTAAGGAAACTATAGTCCATTGTTATAACACCTCAGTTTTGACCACGTTTGCATTAAATATATATGAAGTAAACAATGTATGGAATCATGGCGAGGAGCTCAAGGCCAAGTCCCTTCCATTGATTGATGTTTTTTGTATAGGTAATCAAAGTTGATGCCTACGGTTTATGGTGCTAATTCAAGCACAATATATAATTTTGGACGTGATATAAACATGCCATTTAATTAAAAACCCACAACCAGCTATGTCAATGCAACGAATAATGAGATGTGGGCATGATTTCCTAAGCAACAGGGATGGGGAATGTTTAACCTTGAGTCATGGGGTAAAAGCCATGTGTCAAAATAAAACACCCAGAAATGTATGCCCATTCCCCTCATGTAGTCACATTTTCATCTTCCCTCACATTTTGGGGGAGCAGTGGGACGTTTTGATCATCCACCATTCACATTTTTAGTTTTTTTTCTTTCCCTCGTTGTGCATTCCCAGTCCATCATCTGGCTTTCCTCGAAACGTTGTGGTCTATTTTGATCATTCTCTATTCCATTCTATGCATACGTGTTGTGCGTTCATCCATCTTGCAGAACCATGTTTTGTTCTAGGTTGTTTTCCTATTGTTTCCATCCTCAGTGTTGTTATGCAATGGTTTCCTCTATCACATAGTGAGTGGAAGCTAGTTTTGTTGCGTTGAAATTGTGGTCTGCTGTGTATGCATATTTTTGCCTTGGTTTGAACTGGTTTGGAGTGGAATAGGATCTGAACTAGCTTGATAAACCTAGTGTAGGAAGGAACCTCAAAAATAGGTCTAGAGGGGCTGGTTTTCTTCTTTGCACACCCTGAACAACACTGGAATGGAAGGCATAGCCTGAGGGACTATGTAGCAGATAAGGGGATGCTTCTTTGTGTTGGGTGTGTAGATGTTCTAGGATCCAAGCCCGATCTAGTGCATGTGTCCATAGCTCGGTGGTTGAGCTCACTAGCTTAGCAGTTCAAGTTTTCCAGCTCCTTTGTAGCCTAATAAACCCATCTGTTAGTTAGCTTGGCTAGTCCTTAATGAGAATGTTGGCTTGAATGACCATAGCCTAATAAACCCAACAATATATTGAATTGTTTGTTTGTAACCTGATAAACCCAACTATTTTGGCTTGGCTGAGTTTGGTTGTATTCTTGGCTATGTGTGAGCTTGCTAGTGTTCCTTATTCCTTGTGGGAATCATGCCTAGCTCGAGGTGGTAGTGTTGCTGAGAAATTGATGAGTGCACTGGCCTATGGTTGGGTGGAACATTGTAGCGACGTAGCTGGTTGTGGGACAAATGTATTTCAAAGATAAGTACCTTTGTGTTAATCTCTGCATTTGTAATTTCTTAATGAAATATGATAAACATGATTAATGCGTTGAATTGATTAATTGCTTCTGCTGTATAATTGCAATTGTATGCATCTGTGCATGTTTCTTTCAATGCATTTTTAAATTACGTTATGGTGCTTGGATGGTCGGATTGGTGATGGCCTGGTGATCAAATCATCCCAAGACTTATGTTAGCAGGATAAATTTTCTTCCGCAACTTGTGGGATACGGGATGCAGAAAGATACTTCTATAAACTGTGTTCCCCGCAAATTTTCCTTCCGCAATTGTCCTTTCTGAATGTGGGATACAGGATGCATGAATGCGGGTTGTGGGATGCTGCTTCATGATCTCTATTTCCACAGTTGATTATTTCCGCAACGGTCTATTCCACATATACAATGCAGGATGTGGGACCGTAATTTCCATATTTCCCCGATTCTGCAGACTCAAGATTTCCACACCGTTGATTCTTGCGGGTTGATTCTCAGTCGTTGATCTGTTCCCAGATGTAGAACAAATTGTGACCGTCTATTTTCGTCACGATCTTCTCCTGCTGTTCGATCCCCTATGATATCTTTCTTCATAGATCATCGAATTGATCAATGGTGGATGGGAGGGGATGTGACAGTGTGGTATCAGAACATGAATGATGAGGAGTGTTTCATGTCCATGCCCTATGTTTCAAAGAATGACAAAGGTTCTGTAAGAAATTTTTAATTCCACATGATAATTGGGGTATGGGTACATGACAGTATAGTATCAGAGCTAATGGTTGCAGCGCTAGGGCCTAAATGGGCCAAGTTGAATAGTTAATAGAGCTTTTGGTAAATGGTTTCAAAATATTGTTAGCTGCATAACAAGGAAAACTGCCATGCGTAGTAAGTAAGTGGTTTCTATTTTGAAATTATCTAACAATTTTGTTTATTAACACATTTTGCAGAATTATAGTCACTCACAAAGAGAAGCATTCCAGATAGTACAGTTCGGTAAAATTGGTTTGGCTGAGCCATGAGAATCGACATGTGCAATGATGCATAGAACCCTAATGAATACAAGGAAGATTCTATAGGGGAAAATGTTTGAATTGGAAATGCTGAGACAGAGTCTAATGGGAGGAGGTTTCAAGATACTCCCACATATTTTGCCGCCACCATGAGAAGCCTAAGAGTGGAGATGCAAAGTCACATGGTAGATAATGAAATATTGGTTAAGGCTCTGGAGGAGTAGAATCAGCTGAATGCATCCATGTAGCAAAGTTTGACATAAATTCAGAGGTGAATGAACTTTGGGGATCGGATAGTGAGACCAGAAGGAAGTAAGATCACTGCTAGAGGAAGAAAGAGATCTCCTAGTGGGTCATCTGACTCTAAAGGATCCACTGGTGGTTCAAGTTCTTCTTCTCATGAGAATAATAGAAAGAGGCACTACCAGAATCATTGACGTGATGAATTTAAGAAGGCAAGTCCTCCTAACTTCAATGGTGAGATAAAGAATGGTCAAGAAGTTGAAGCTTGGCTTCTTGGGATGAGGAAATATTTCCAAGTCCAAGACTACTTGGTAAATATGAAGGCTAGAGTAGCCATCTTCAATTTGATTGGAAGTGCATCCATATGGTGGGAGCACTTCAGGCAAGTGACAAATATTATTTAAAGGAATATTATGTGGAAACAGTTCCAGAAGCATTTCAAGCAGAAGTACTTCTCTTACAGGTATTATGGTGATAATGATAAAAGAGTTCCATGAGCTGATATTGGGACAGTAGACCATGGAAGAGTATGCAAATAAGTTCTTGGAACTGTTGAGTTATATCGGGTACATCAAAGATGAGAATGTGAAAATACAACATTTCCTGAGTGGATTGCCTTAGTCTTACAAAGACAGAATTTGGTTTTATGAACCTAGAACTATGGAAGAAGCGTTAAGGAAATCTAAGTATTGCTATGAGAAAAGCAAAGGAAAACCTGATTATCATAAAACATGGAAGGATAAGAAGAGTTAGAAGTCTAACCAAAGGAAGAAAGGTTTCAAACCTTCTAACTTCAGGAATTAACATAAGCATCCACCCCAAGTTGAGAAGAAACCAACTAGAGTGGTGGGAGAAGAGCTAAGAGATCCACAATAGAATAGAGCACCACTCCAATGTTGGAAATGTGGAGGACCCCATATGCACAGGTATTGTCAACTTGAGAATGATAATTCAAGGCCAACTTACAATATTCAAGAGGCAGAAATAGTGGGTCAAGTAGAAAGGCTTGTCCCTATAATATATGCAACACTAGAGTGTTATATTTTTATCCTTTAAGCAATATGATCTTAGGATATTATCTAAGAGAATAACATGCACAACAATAATCACAAAAGACAAGAGACATAAAGAGTTTTCCTCAAGGAAACCATAAAGGATAAAACCCCTCAACTTCCTTAGAGATAGAATGAGCACCAATAGAAAAGTAAAACTTGAAAATATAAAGATGATCTCTAACAGCTGACCTCTCTCACTTGTTCCAGCACTTCTCTCTCACTCATGCACCCTAGTTGAGTGTGTGTGTGTGTAGAAATGAGGAGATCCTCAGTTATATTTATATTCTTCCATTCACTTTATCTCCACTCCAACAAGGTGGCCTCACTTAACAATTACTTACCAGGGTCAACTTCTCTAGGAGAATCTAATAACCCTAGTGCCCCACAATTGTGGGGACTTTACCCCCCTGATCAACAAGGAGGGTTAACCTCAACTCAATTGTGGGGACTATTGCCCCGACTTACAACGGAGGGTTATTCTCACTGAATTTACGTGACTTTATTATATTAATGACTCTCCCGACAGGAACATCGAGATATAATATAAGATATACAAGTGATAACATTCTGAAGTTACAAATACATCAACACTCCTTCTTAACTAGGAAGGTATTCTCTTGACACAATTCATCAGCATAAGTCTTCTTCTCTGGATCATCATCAAACCTGGGTCATCATTGGATCATCATCAAAGCTGGATCATCACTGGATCATCATCAAAGTTGGATCATCATTGGATCATCATCAATTATGGATCATCATTGGATGACCATCAAGTCTGGATCATCACTGGATCATCATCAAGTTTGGATCATCACTAGATCATCATCAAGTTTGGATCATCACTGGATCATCATCAAGTCTGGATCATCACTACTTCCACTATCTCGAACAAATGGTGCTATCTGTCAATTCTACTCGTCACAGGAAGTTCTACAAATCCAACCCTTTTTCATGCTAGTTGTAGGGATAGCCTCCATGTAGGTATTCATCGTATCCTACACTTATATCTAACCATGGAATGAACCATGTCAGAAAGTCCCACCCAAAACTTACATCTGACCATGGGAGGGACACATCCAAGAACCATGTCAGAAAGGCACACCCAACACTCACATCTGACCATGGGAGGAACACATCCAAAACCCATGTCAGAAAGGCCAAACACTCACATTCGACCTCATATTGTCAGAAAGGCTCTGCACTTACATCTGACCTCATATTGTCAGAAAGGCTCTGCACTTAGATCTGACCTCATATTGTCAGAAAGGATCTGAACTTACATCTGACCTCGTCTTGTCAGAAAAGCTCTGCACTTACATCCAACCTCATCTTGTCAGAAGGGCTCTGCACTTGCATCTGATCATGTGGGAACACATCCCGCAATCACATCGGAATGGATATGCACTTATATATGATCATGTGGGAACACATCCTGCAATCACATCAGAATGGATCGACATTGATCATGTGGGAACACATCCCACAATCACATCAGAATTTCTCTATACTGATCATGTGGGAACACATCCCACAATCACATCAGAATGTCTTTGCTGAAGCAACACTCGATAGCTTCAGGTTCGATGCGATAGGTGTGGTCATGTCCTTGCAGTACATCATACTGAACCTCTTCAATATCTCTACTGCATACTTAACTTGTCCCAAGGAGATTCCATCTGCATTCTGCCACACCTCCATGCCTAGAAATTAGTGCATCATCCCCAAGTCCTTCATCTTGAACTTGGCAGCAAGTCTCCTTCTTGCAAATTTAATGAGTTCCTCTTTTCTATCAAGAATAAGTCATCGACGTATAATAGGAGCATCACTAGTATTCCGCCTTCAACCTTGAAGTAAAGGTTGGAATATGCTTTACTCTCAATAAATCCTAGAGCCATCAGTAAGATATCCATATTATCATACCATGTTGATCCTCAGGATCTTCTACTGTCACTCCCTCTGAAGTGAAGCATCATTCTCTCTCTGTCTTTCATACTCTATGCATTGAAACATTATGTACCGAAGTGACAACTAGCTTCCTCTGCTACTAATATTCTATGTATCCTTCTAGGTTCACTGGATACCAAGATCCTCTATCTTGAAAGTGTTATTCTTGCACCCATATGTGAGCTTGTCATCCTCTATAGGATTTCATCTTCAATCTTGTAGCAAATGTTAAGATATTAATCACTCTAGGTGATATTCAAGCTCCTCATGTATGTGTTCTCCCAAGGGTGTCTTCTGAGCTCGTACAAGGATTTTAATTTGGACACATGAGTCTTCCTATCATGTGTCTTAACTTACAGTGGCTACAAATGTCTCTTCGTAGTCTATGCCTTCTTTTCGTGAGAAGCCTCGTGCTATGAATCTTGCCTTGTATTCCATGATGTTGTCATCTACTGCATGATGGATCATGTAGATCCATATAGAAGACATTATGGACTTCCCTTCATGTCTTGATACTGCATCCTAGACAACATTCTTCTTGAACTGGTATTCTCCTTCCCTTTCTTCTTGGCTACTTCTCCATAGCTGGAAGGTTCTGCATCAATGATGTCGCTCAACAATGTCACATAACTAAACTGTCTCTAAGGCCTCTTTCTTTCTTTGAATGTATCGTCATATTATTCTTCATCTTGGATTATTTCTTGAACTGTCGTCAATTGTTCTTCGGAACAAGTCTCATCCTTCTTTTCTTGTAGGTGATTGTACGCGATCTTTCCTACTAGTCAAATGCATTAGTTGTATGGTTAGAAACATTTCATAGGGTATATTCATAATGAAAAATTATTTTGCTTCAAGATATAATCATGCAACTATTTTAGCCAATACAACATTCATCCATATCTCATGGAAACTTTTCTAGATGCCTTCCATCTATACCAAGACATCATTGAGATTGTGCACTACTCCAATATGTCAGCAAAGAGGTTTCATTCTATATAAGTAGCAATGGAGATTTGTATAGAACCATGAGCTACTTACCCATCACATGCATATTAGTAGTATATTGTCATTAATGCAAACATTCTATCATGCATAATACACCAATTAAATATAAACAAATGCATAACAAAACAATATCATGAAATGAAAATTGAATACTTATCTTTATTTGTTTCGTGGGTAGACTCCTTCTTTCAGCTTCATCGTCTTCTTTATTCTTAATAGCATCATTTATTATCCAAATACTCAAGATGGATAAGAGGTTCTTCAAGAATTGAGCTCTTCATATTCCTGATTGCTTGAGGGGTCTTCTTTGAATCGTGAGAGCTTGATCTTCAATTGCTCCTATCTTCTATTTCTCTTATTATGAGCCGAGCTTCGTCTTGTGTGCACTCTTCCCAGAGTCTGTTGAAGGTAATCACTTTCTTCTAGAACACATTCCTCGAATGAATAAATCCCTTGATCCTAGGAGGCCATTCAAGGTGGTTATCACAACTTCTATATTCTCTACTTCTTCTTCTATTGCTTCAAGTTGTTCTTTGATTTGAGAGACGCTTGTAAAGTCTGACTACATGTTCTCTGCATTCTAGATCTTCACATTCTTCAACTTTTTTCTCAAAGTCATCTTTTGATTTATGTTTTCCCTTCAAATAGCTTGGTTAAGGAATCAAACATATCTTTCGGTGTCTTTAGGGAAGACACTTGTGGTATAAGGTGATCCGTGATTGAATCAACAATGATCTTCTTATCCTTGACCAAGTTCTTCTTGTGTAAGCCTTTTAGCCTCATCTCCCTCTGGAACTGGAACCTCTCCACTTATGTAGGTGTCCAATTCATTTTCTTCAAGAACCAGTGAGATATAATACTTCCATTCTTGGAATTATTCAGTTTCACCAAGATTGTCATCAAGCTAATGTGACTATTCATTTAGAAATGAGAACCTCAAATGTAAATAGCAAAAGATTAGATCTTACTGAATTGAGGTGTTTGTCCTGGTTTCGGAGCTGGCTGATCTAGGTTTTGTTAGAGAAACCCTAAATTTAAAAACTTGGAATCTTTCAAATCTAATTGGATAGAAAGATAGACCTCTTGAAGGTGAGCTGTCCAATGTACTCCTTTTTTGAAAATAGTGGAGGAAAGATACCGGAACAGGAATCCCTAGTTTACCAATTTCTTCTGCAGCAATGCTTGATACTGTTTCTGTGGTATCTCTGAAATTACAGCTCCTCTATGTCTAAAATTTCATACTGAGGTAACCTCATCCGTCCTCTTTCCAAAACCATAGGTTTTACCAGAATTGGTTTCACCAATTTGGACTTATGATATTTTTCCCAAGGTGAATTGTTTCAGGACTGTTCAGCATAGCGAAGTTGTACAGACTTCCACATGTCACTGTTTCACTTTCAGGGTCTGAAACTATTACCATAGAAATTACAGTTTGGGCCCTATATAGAAAATCTTGTGAATTTTCATTTGGATCTTTGTATCCTGAGATATTGCGATTCTCCCTAGGTGTCATGTTTAGGGATGAATCCTAGAAGAGGCTGGAAACCAGATTTGAAGGAATCATATCTCCCAGAATATAGTGAATATGAGGCTGAAATTTTTACACAGGAACTTCAGGATTTTTTCTTTAGCCTTTGAAAATTTTGGCCCCTGATACTTCTTCAATCCTGAGATATAGTGAATGTACCAAAACTACCCGTTTTAGTATTTTAGGGTTTTTCAGGCCCGAGCTCAAACTAGGGTTTGACTTTCTCAAAGTTTTACCCAACCAAAAATATCAACCTTGGTCTCTAAAATTCAATTTTGATGAGGAGAGCAATCCTATGCTGGGCTCACTCAAAAATTCCTCTTTTGTAAAAAGCCCTAATTTCCTGCAGCAAAAACTGAAAATGCCCGGAATCAAATTTTGTTTCGACAGAAATATGCGCCCTTCAATGGAGAGTTATCCTAGCCTCCTTTTGCTGATGGATTGTGGAGAGAGACCCAAAAATTAAGAAGCCCTAGCTTCTGTATTTGCATAGTGTTTTCTTCTCAGGTTAGCTCTGATACTATGTTAGATTTTTATCATTTAAGCAATATGGTCTTAGGATCTTATTTGAGAGAATAACATGCACAACAATAATCACAAGAGACAAGAGACACACATAATTTTCCTCGAGGAAACCATAAAGGAGAAAACCCCGCAACTTCCTTATAGATAGAATGAGCACCAATAGAAAAAGTAAAACCCAAAAACATAAAGATGATCTTCGACAGCTGATCTCTCTCACTTGTGCCAGCACTTCTCTCTCACTCATGCACCCCAGTTGAGTGAGTGTGTGTGTAGAAATGCAGAGAGCCTCAGTTATATTTATATTCTTCCATTCAATTTGTTTCTGCTCCAACAAGGCAGCCTCACTTAACAATTACTTACCAGGGCCGACTTCTCTAGGAGACTCTAATAACCCTAGTGCCCCACACTTGTGGGGACTTTATCCCCTGATCAACAAGGAGGGTTAACCTCAATTCAATTGTGGGGACTATTTCCCCAACTTACAACGGAGGGTTAATATCATTGAATTTACATTAGTTTATTATATTAATGACTCTCCCAATAGGAACATCGGGGTATAATATAAGATATACAAGTGAATACATTCCAAAGTTACAAATACATCAACATAGAGGACCACCAGGAAGATCACCAGTCAACTGTGGTTGAAGTTGCAAGTAAGATTGTTGAGCAATTTGTTTCTATTTTGATTGACCCTGGTTCTACTCACAGTTACATTTCTCCTAGATAGTGGATATTTGTGCTTTTAAGAAAGTAAAGCATTGAAAATCATGGTTAGTTCAACTAGCCACTGGAACTAAGAGAAAGGTTGGTGAAGTGGTAGAGAAATGCCCATTGGTGATGAATGGATTGGTCACTTGTGTAGATATGAATGTTCTACCACTTGGTTCCTATGATGTTCTCATTGGAATGGATTAGTTAGAAGTTCACAGGGTAAATATCGACTGCTATAATAAGACTTTTGAATGCATGGATGAAGAAGGGAACCCAATAATTGTAAGAGGCATTCCAGAGGTGATTTCTGTGAGGAAAATTTCAGCAATGTAGTTGAAGAATTTTTGTAGGAAGGGTTGTAGAGTGTATGCAACTCATGTTGTGGAGGCAGCAGAGAATGAAACTATTAGGTTGGAGGACTATCCTGTATTGCAAGAATTCAGGGATGTTTTTCTTGATGAGATTTTAGGGCTTCCTCCAAAGAGAGACATTAACTTCATAATTGAAGTTGTGCCAGGAGCAGCACCAGTGTACAAGACAGCCTACAGGATGAGTACACTAGAAATGCTAGAGTTGAAGATGTAGTTGCAATAGTTATTGGAGAAGAAGTATATCATGCCGAGTGTCTCTCCTTGGGGAGAACCAGTTCTATTTGTGAAGAAGAAAGATGGTACACTCATATTGTGTATTGATTATAGACAACTGAACAAATCCACCGTGAGGAACAAATATCCTTTTCCTAGAATTTATGACCTCTTTGATCAAATGAGAGGAGCAACAGTATTTTCCAAGACTGACTTAAGGTCGGTTTACCATCGGGTGAGAATCAATGATGAAGACATTCATAAGACAACCTTTAGAACAAGGTATGGAAATTCTGAGTTTGTAGTGGTACCATTTGGTCTCACAAATGCACCAGCTACATTTATGTGCCTTATGATTAGTGTCTTCAGTAGGTTTTTGGACAAGTTTGTTCTTGTTTTCCTTGATGACGTTCTTATTTATTCCAAGAATGAGGAAGAGCATGAAGAGCATATGAGATTGACATTACAATTTCTCAAGGAGCATCAGTTGTATGCAAAGTTGAGCAAGTGTGATTTCTATAAAGATAGAATTCAGTATTTGGGTCACATTATCTTTGAAGAGAGTATATCTGTGGACCCTGACAAGATTGAAGCCATTATGAATTGGACTAATCCAAGAAATGTGATAGATGTAATATATTTTATGGGACTTGTAGGATACTACATGAGATTCATTGAAGGATTCTCCAAGGTTTCACATTCCATCACTTCTTTGCAAAGGAAGGGGATAAAGTTTGAATGGACATTGAGGTGTGAAGAAAGCTTCCAGCAGTTGAAGAATATTCTCACAAGTGCACTAGTCTTGAAATTTGTAGACCCAGAGAAATATTTTGTGGTGTGTAATGATGCACGTGGTCAAGGACTTGGAAGAGTTCTTATGCAAGACAACCATGTGATATGTTATGAGTCAAGAAAGTTGAAGCAGCATGAGAAGAACTATGCCACTCATGATCTGGAACTTGTAGCCATCGTAAATACTCTAAAGATGTGGAGGAATCACTTGATGGGCATAATATTTGAGATAAGGATAGACCATTGTGGTATGAAGTATTTTTTTGATCAGCCTACTCTAAATGCTAGGCAAGTTAGATGGTTGGAGTTTTTATGTGAGTTTGATTTTGAAAACAAACACATAAAAGGAAAAGAGAATAAGGTAGCATATGCACTCAACAGGAAGGTTTAGTAAATGCATGTGGAATCTCTTAGTATTTTCTATTCATATTTAAGAGAGAAAAATGTTAATCATGCTACTGAATATGAATTCTATGCGCAGGTCAAGGAAACATTGCAGCAGAAAATCCTTGGAAAGAAGTATGAGGGATATAAATTAGAAGAAGATGGACTCCTTACTTATAAGAACACAATTTATATTCCAAATGTAGCAAATTTGAGGAGGTTTGTTATGGATGACATCCATTAAGCTCCATATTCTGGGCACCCAGGATATTAGAAGACAATTGCTACACCTAGAAAGAAGTACTTTTGGCCAGGAATGAAAAATGACATGGCTGAATATATTTCAAGGTGCATGAAATGTCAGCAGGTGAAAGTTGAGCATAAACACCCAACAAGTTTGTTGCATCCCTTGCCAGTTCCAGAATGTAAATGGGAAGTTATTTCCATGGATTTTATTATAGGATTGCCAATGACTTAGAGACAACATGATTCCATCATGGTTTTGGTGGACAAGTTGACAAAGGAAAAACATTTTACTACCGGTTAAGTCTATGCATAAGACTGATGACATTACAAAGATCTTCATGAAGGAGATTTTCAAATTGAATGGATTGCCTAAGGCAATAGTCTCTGACAAATATGTCAAGCTCACTTCCAATTTTTGGAAGGGATTGTTTGCAGATTTGGGTACGAAGTTGAATTTTAGCACTGCCTACCATCCTTGGACTGATGGGAAGACAGAGAGAGTTAACCAGATTCTTGAATACATGCTTCGCATGTATGTGATCGACAAACCAAACAAGTGGGAATATTATTTACACTTGGTAGATTTTTCTTATAATAATGGACAACAATCATCCTTGGGGATGAGTCCATATGAAGCTTTGTATGGAAGGAGATGTAGGACACCAATGACTTAGGATAATCCAGTGAACAGGGTTGTGCTTGCTCCAGAATTGCTCAAGGAGATGGAGCAGGAGGTTCTAAAGATCAGGCATAATCTAAAAGCAGCCCAGGAAAAACATAAAATATATGCAGATAAGCATAGGGTGAACAGAGAGTTCAGTGTTGGGTATCATGTTTAACTCAGAGTGAGGGCAAAGAAGATTTCCTTGAATCTTGGAAGTTGTGCCAAGCTGTCACCTAGATACTGTGGGCCATTTGAAGTGCTTGAAAGAATAGGGCCAGTTGCATATAGAATTGCATTTCCTACTAGCACTAGGGATCATAATGTTTTTCATGTTTCTTTTCTTAAGAGATATGTGCATGATCCTAACCATGTGATAAATTGGGATGTGATTCAGGTGGAACCCGAGGGAGAATTCTAAATAGAGCTAATGCGCATACTCATTAGGAAGGTCACAATGCTTCAAAACTGAGCCATAGGGAAGGTAAAGGTGCAATGGGAGCACTATGGTAATGGAGAGGATACATGGGAGATGGAGGATGCCATGCGATTGGCACATCCATTTTTGTTCAATTCTGTAGAGCGCTGAGGGCGGTACCAGTGTAACATTTTTGTTCAATTTTGTAAAGAACACATGACAGTGCTTTTGAAGGGGGAGGGTGTTATAGCTCAAAATGTCACATCTATTCCTGTGAGCACTTTCCCATGATTCCGTCGCATGTCAACACTTCCATGATGACACTTCATGAAAGTCACTGAAAAAACACCTAACTTGGAGGATCCATATATGGAGTTTAGTAACTCCATTTGACCTCATATATGCATCATTGGAAAGGTATTTGAGTCAGATAAAAATTTATAGAAGACACCAAAGTCTGAACATGATTAGAAGAACCATAAAAATGAGATGATTTGATGTATATGTGAGTTTCCTTAATGAAACCCGCGTATTGTACGCGCCTTGTTATATATAATACTCGTGCATGCCCTAAATACACGACTATTTACATTGAAACTCATGTATACCTATTGAATATGTGATTGTTGTCTCCCCAACTCACGTATTCCTCCTAAAAATGGAAAAAAAATACATTTTTTGAAATTCGGGTAGTTTGGGTAGTTATGCAAATAACTCCTTGAGTTGTAACTACTTTGTCTTTGACCCTATCTCTTCACAAGCATATAAATAGAGGTAGAGAGGTCCATGAGAAGAGACTTGAATTTTTGCATTGTCATGCTGGAGGAATTGGGACCCTATTTCCCCCTACCTTTTCCCTGGTGATCAACCCCTTGTGTTGCAGAGCCTGGAGGCTGAGTTCCTTAGAGAAGAGAAGCAATAGAACTAGATCAAGGTTTCGTGAGGTGCCCGACTTGAGGAGAAGGTATATTTCTACTTGTTTGCAAGATTAATAAAGAGGTGATGTCCTTCTTCTTCCAAAATCATTGTTAAATGTGTTATTGAATATTTGTTTATGATCATATGATGATGTTAGTGATATCATTATTTCATATTTATTTGATTATAATTTCTTTATATGTGGTCATATTGGTTTCAGGAAGGTATAATTCGTTTTGTAGGTCTCTTGGAGCAAGAGGAGCAAGAACAGGATTGAAGGGATGCTTGGATCAAACTTTATTTGGCTAAGGTATGAACCATTCCAATATATGATATTTCTCATATATGCTTTTTGAACATTGTGCATCTCTCTTTCAACCCCAGTACGTTGATGGCCTCTTAAACCCTAGCGATAGGAAACTTTCCTTTACAACAGAACTGGTGACTCTGCTAGGGAGAGCCTTGTCTGTTTGGGGCTTATCTGTCTTTATTTCAGTATTTTTCATTGTTTCAGGTCCTTCTTCCCACTTAGGAACACCTTCTAATTATGATAGTACACTTCCCATGCGTTCCTAAGGCAGTTTTTGACCTTTTTTGGGATTTTTTCCACCCATACATGAGTTGTAGATTGAACAGTCACGTGTTTGGTTTGTACACATGACCTGCTATACTATAAACCTGCGTATGATATGCAGCCTTTCAGTAGGGAAACTCGCGTGTGCCCCTAAAACAGTGTTTTTTCCTCATTTTTGTGGTTTTTTTGCTGTTGTGGGTTGTTTGGTAGGTCTTTTGGGGTCCTCTGTAGGTACATGACTCCAAGGAGTTAGTGTCATCCATTTTGGGTGTTCTTTATCTATGTGGTAGTTCCTTTTGTAGCATTAGAGTTTTCTCTTTGCTCATTCCCCCCTCCCCGCTTTTCTTGGTTTGATTTATGGCTTATGTTTATGGTCAGCCTATGTTAGTGATTTTTGTCTGATTTCAGAAGCTTGTTGGTGTTTGTTTCCTTCTTCTTTTGTTGGTTAACTTCACCTTGCCTAAGTATTTGACTTGTCTTTATACAAGCCTTCCTTCCAAGTACGGTTTATACTAACTTTAGGGTGTTCTAGAGTCTATTTGGTGGTTGTATAGCAGAGTTCCTTTTGATTTGTTCCTGTTATCTGCATACTTTGCTTTGTAGGTACTTTTTCTTTTTAAATTATAAAAGAAAAAGAAAAAGAACATACACTTGTTTAATATCCATGTAGATTAGGGTTTTGTTTTTAAAGCACTCCATATCATTATTTTTGAAAAAATATAAAGAAATTGATCTTTTGTGGCTTTCAAGTTTCTATTTTAAAAGAAAGAGAATAGTTTTTGCTTTTTTCATTTCATTTCTCCTTGCTTAGTCATTTTGTTTCAACTTTGGGTCAAAACACCACATAAGTTTCACACCATTTACCCTCTGACTAAAAACAACCTTTTAAAATGAATGATATAATTAAAAATTATTAGCAATTTTCATTTTTTAGGCTCCTACACCAACTAGCTTAGGCTAGACTTGTGGATTAGGGAGTTTTAACTCTCCACAAGTATTAAATTTCAAACATAGTTTGCCAATCACTAGGTAAATCTACTTCTATGTTGATTGTATCTAGGAATCTCCTCTCAAAAGGGAGTTTAGCATGAGGATGCATGGAGGCTTGGACTAAGGAGATAACCCTCTGATTCCTTGCCAAAGCATAGACCAAGGTTTTTGCGCATCTGGGGAGTTTTGTCAATACCACCCTTTAGGCCTCGTGTGGTGTCGATGTTGATAGGATTTTGGGCTTTTCTAACCTAAACATGCATACAAATAGGCTTGCAACTATCCCCCTAGACTGTCAGTATAGTTGCGATAGCTTTTAGTCTCTTTTGACATCTAGGGTTCATACACAGGTACACCAGAAGGCTATTTCTAGTTGACCTTGGACGGGCTTGGAAGGTAACCCTGATAGAAGGTGTGGGAGGGTGGTGGGTGATTACTCCACTTGTTCCTCAGAACATCTATAGGGACGCCAAGTAACTGTCTATCATCTTTCTTCTGAAAGGCATATCTTATACCTATTTGTCTGTTTGGCTTTAGGAATTTTTTTGTAAGTGTTGTGTGGTTTGTCTATACTTAGTTTTCCTTCAGGTGTGTGCTTTGTATTGTTGGTTACCTATCAACCTCATACTTTGTCTCCTTGTTTGAAGCTATGGCTAACACCCCTTTAAACACCAACCAAGAGATCCCCATGTTGGGAACTCCTTGTAGTATTCCTCTCAGAGGGAATGTTGGTGTTCCTTTGATGGCCCCCTTGAATCTACCTGGATCCACTCCAATTGTCCTGAATGCTCTTGATGCTTCTCAAGTAAGATCCTTATGTCAAGGGAATCAAAACACTACTTCCACTTCACCTATAGATGTTTCTCCTCCTCCTTCTACCTCATGCATTAAAAGTACTGATACTAGTAACCAAGAGTCTAAAATGAGTAAAAGAAGGAGGAATAGGAAAAATACACATAAGAAAGGGGGAACCTATTCAATATCTACAAGTCAAGTTGAACCTCACCACCCAGCCTCTGTGGTTCATGCTGGGGTCATCCATCGAACCTTTGCAGGTCATGTTGGATCTAAGCACTCAACCTCTGCGAGTTAAGTTGATCTTCACCATCCAGCCTCTGATGATCATCCTGGTGGGATCCTTCCAACCTTTCCAGGTCATGTTGGATCCAGTCACTCAGCCTCTGTAGTTCATGCTGAGGGCACCTATTCAACCTCTGATGTTCAAGTTGAACCTCCCCATCAAAACCTCTACAAGTCATGTTGGATCCATCAACCCAGCCTCTGAAGTTCTTGTTGGGGGCACACACTCAACTGCTACAAAACATGTTGATCCTAACCATTCAGCCTCTGTGTTTCATACTAGTGGTTCCCATCCAACCTCTATAGGCCATGTTGGACCCAGTCTCTCATCCTCTGCAGGTCATGCTGGGGGCAATCTCTCAGCCTATGTGGTTCATGCTGATGACAATTCGTGAGCCACTACAAGTCATGTTGACATTGTTGAAAAGACTACCCATTCAAAACACAAGCCCAAGTTTCCTTGTAAGCTTTGTGAGGGAGACTGCCTTACTTATAAATTCCCTTCCATTGCAGAGGTGCGAAGAGTTTGGTTTCATGGTCATCCTATTTTTTAACATCCTAAAGTTTTTCAATAACCAGCCTCTCTTAATCAGGTTGGACCTAGTCACCTAGCCTCTGGTGGTCATGCTAGGGGAAAACTCTTAGCTTCTGTAGGTCATGCTGAGAGAAAACCGTCAACCACTGCTAGTCATGTTGACACCATTGAGAAAACTAGTCGTTTGAAGTGCAAACTTAAGTTCCCTTGTAAGCTATGCGAGGGATATCATCTTACTCACCAGTGCCCTGCTATCACATAGGTGCGAAGAGTGTGGTCCGAGACTCAAGAATTTCCTTCTCCTAAACAACCTATAGTTTATCAACAACCTACTCAACCTTTTGTTGATCTAGTTGTCGAACCTTCCCAGTATTTGGTTCACCCCACTCTTCTTTCAGAGAGTGATCCTTATGTGATTGAACCAATGTCATATTTGGTCAATCCCACTCTCCCTTCGGAGAGTGAATTTCATGAAGCGACTGAATCGATTTCATTGTCGATCAATCCCACTCTTCCTTCGGAGAGTGAAGTGTCTGCTAGTCACATTTTCTTCACTGCCAGTTTAGAACTTACTAAACAAGGTGGTACTGAACTCGCTTCAAATCAACCCCCACCGAGATCTCAGATTGCTTCCTTTGATTGGGATAGCCTAGTTGAGCTGTGCCTTCCTTCTAATGCACCTTTCCATATATAGGTCAAATTTGGACAGTACACGATTGCTCGTTGTATTGTTGATGAAGGAACCTCAATTAGTATTTTGTTTGCTCATGCTTGGCAAGGCATGGGATCTCCTAGCCTTGTGTCGACATCTAGTCAGTTATTGGTGTTTGATAGAAGAAGTAGTATAGCCTTAGGAATTGTTTCTCAGACACCTGTTACTTTGGGTGGGAAGATCGTCTTAGTTCACTTCACGATGATAAAAGACCCCTTGGAATTCAATATGCTCCTCGAACGTGATTATGTCTATGCCATGTAAGTTGTGGTGTCAACATTATTTCGTTTGATGTATTTCAATCATGGAAAAAAATTTGTCACTATTGATCAATTGGATTTTATTGATCCATCTCCTGACCCAACTAGAGACCAGGCCTTTCCTTTATTGATTCCCATTGTTTCTATAGACACTACCCCGCCACAGGTGAGCTATGTGGACTCATGTCCTTTGTGTTCAATTGCTACTAAGAAGTAGCCTCTGTTTGCATGCTTACCTTATCAGGACTTGGTCCTAGCAGTTGACCAGGTGAGTCATCCTATACAGACCATGGAGCCTGTTCTCCACTCTGTCAATCCATTTGAAATTTTATACATGTGTCCTATCTCAGACGATCTCCTTCCTTTGGATGATGTCTTCCTAGAGTCTTTGATACAGTCTAACCTTCTTTCGGATGTCGGTTTAGTTGTGACTAAGTCTAACCCTGATTTTCTTAGTAAGCATGATCTTCCCATGGATCGGTCTTCTTATGTTGGTCTTGTTGAGTATTTTGACTTTTCCTTCAAACAAAAAGTTAGTGATCCTGATGAGTTTGATTTTTCTTATGATTTTTTCAACTCCTGTGATACTGAGTTTGTTCCTGCAGACTCTATCTACCTTATTGATTTTTTATTTTCTTCTAAGGTTGATATTATTGATCATAAACCCTTGGGCCTTGTCATGATAGAATCCTCTTTCGTTGATTTTGCCTTCACTACACATTTTGTAAAAGATAGCAAAGCCACATGTGTTTATGCCAAAGTGACTTGCATCGAATCTTTTCTTTTGAATGTGATTCTGATGTTGTTGTTTCTTGGAGATGGGATTTTTAGTTGGATTCACAACTGTTTGCTGGCCTCGCCTTGTTGTTCAAGCTATAACTGCATGTGCATGTATCATGATCACTCTTTTGAGCCTGATGCCAACTTCCACACTTTTAGCTCATTGTATAAGCCCTCATCTTTGTTATGATCATCGCTCAACCTTGTATCATTTTTCCTTTGCAACTTGACACAACCAGCTATGTCAATGCAACAAATAATGAGATGGGGGCATGATTTCCTAAGGAACAAGGAGGGGGAATGTTTAACCTGGAGCAATGAGGGAAAAGCCATGTGTCAAAATAAAACACCCAGAAATGTATGCCCATTCCCCTCATGTAGTCATGTTTTCATCTTCCCTCATGTTTTGGGGGAGCGGCAGGATGTTTTGATCATCCACCCTTCACGTTTTCAGTTTTTTTCTTTCCATCATTGTGCATTCCCAATCCATCATTTGGCTCTCAACAAAATATTGTGGTCCATTTTGATCATTTTCTATTCCATTATGTGCATGCACGGTGTGTGTTCATCCTGCTTGCAGAACCGTGTTTTGGTCTAGGATGTTCTCCTATTGTTACCATCCTCAGTGTTGTTGTGCAATGGTCTCCTCTGTCACAGAGTGAGTGGAAGCCTATTTTGCTATGTTGACATTGTGTTCTATTGTGTATGCATATTTTTTCCTTGGTTTGAACTAGTTTGAAGTGGAATAGGACCTGAACTAGCTTGATAAACCTAGTGTAGGAAGGAACCTCACAAATAGGTCTAGAGGGGATGGTTTTCTTCTTTGCACACCCTGAAAAACATTGGAATGGAAGGTATAGTCTAAGGGATTGTATATAAGAGAAGGGGATTCTTCCTTGTGTTGGGTGTGTATATGTTTCAGGAGCCAAGCCCGATCTAGTGCAAGTGTCCATAGCTCGGTGGTTGAGCTCACTAGCTTAGCAGTTCAAGTTTTCTAGCTCCTTGGTAGCCTGATAAACCCATCTGTTAGTTGGCTTGGCTGGTCCTTAATGAGAATGTTGGTTTGATTGACTGTAGTCTGATAAAACCAATAGTATATTGACGTGTTTATTTGCAGCCTGATAAACCCAACTGTGTTGGCTTGTCTGAGTTTGGTTGTATTCTTGGCTATCTGTGAGCCTGCTAGTGTTCCTTATTCCTTGTGGGAATCATTCCCAACACGGGGGTAGGTAGTGTTGCTGAGAGATTGATGGGCGCACTAGCCTATGGTTGGGTGGAAAGTTCTAGCGATGTAGCTGGTTGCGGGACAAACTTATTTCAAAGATAAGTACCTCTATGTTAATGTCTGCATTTGTAATTGCTTAATGAAATATGATGAACATGCTTAATGTGTTGAATTGGTGAATTAATTCTGCTGTATAATTGCAATTGTATGCATCTATGCATGTTTCTTTCAATGCATTTTTAAATTACGTTACAGTGCTTGGATGGTCGGATTGGTGATGGCATGAATGATCAAATCAGCCCAAGATTTCTGTTAACAAGATAAATTTCCTTCTGCAATTCTTCTTTCCGCAATTTGTGGGATGTGGAAACAGCCTTCTATAAACTCTGTTCCCCGCAGATTTTCCTTCCGCAACTCTTCTTTTTGAATGCAGGATGCAGGATATGGTTTCATGATCTCTATTTCTGTAGTTTATTATTTCTGCAATGGTCTATTCTGCATACGTGATGTGGGATGTAGAATGGGGATACGGGATGTGGGACCGCAATTTCCATATTTCCCTGATTCTGCAGACTCAAGATTTATGCACTGTTAATTCTTGTGGGTTGATTCTTAGCCGTTGATCTATTCTCAGATGTGGAACAAATTGTGCCCATCGATTTTCGTCACAATCTTCCCCCACCATTCGATCCCCTCTGATATGTTTCTTTGTAGATCATCGAATTGATCAATGGTGGATGGGAGGGGACATGACAGTGTGGTATCAGAACATGAATGTTGAGGAGAGTTTCACGACCATACCCTGTGTTTCAAAGAACGACAAAGGTTCCGTAAGAAATTTTTAATTCCGCATGATAATTGGGGTATGGGTACGTGACAACTATTGCCTCAATTTTGCTTATACTTGAGTTTGTATTCCTTTGTCCCTTGGAGCACATAGTGTTCTTCACAAGCTTTCCTTTTCTTTGTGATCTTGCTATCGAGAGATGGAGGATTGAAGTGGCGGAGGCCTAGGTGGAGGACTCGGTTTCTCTGATTTGCAGAAGTGCCAACAGAGTTTGTCACTATTGTATCTCTGATTTATTAATAGAAATATCTTTTCCTATCCAATTCATGTGCATTTTGAATATGAATACTGATACCTCCTTCCCTATTAGTGTTCTTACCCTTATGGGGCCCTCAACAAATTCATTATCACTATCCTCAAGCTTACCATTCATCTTCATAATTTGATCCAAAAAATACTAACTTATTTAGTGAGGGAAGAAATATTGGTTTCCATTTTTGTAGCTAAATGGGAAAGAGACTCAACCATTTTCTCTATTTCCTCCAGAACCAACATGTATGGTATAGTGGGATTCATAGCCAACATGGCAAAGTATCACTCAAGAGTCAAAGATATTCAACGCAACAAAATTGCAAAAGAAATATGACAAAATCATATATGATGGCTTACCTCATGGGAAGAACCTTCCTTGTACTCAGATTTTAAGTTTCAGATCAAATCTTGCCTCTCAGAGGAAATTCAATAGCTGGAACAATATGGCCCTTAGTTAAGGGAATAAACATGCCTGAGAGAGAGAGACCACAAATGCTGATAAAAAGGATAGATAAGTACAACATAAGAATCAACCACTCAAAGATGTACAACACAGTCAAGATCATCCCCGAAATTGCAACCAACACGCCAAAGTATCCCTCGAAATAGTCAAACATAGTCAATGTAACAAAAATGTAGCCACAACAAGTAGTAGCATGGACTCACACGCATGAAGGAGGGAGAAAAAAAATGGTTTTAGAAAACCTCATAAAGGACAATGCTTAGTAAGGATAGGTTTGGGGTTGCAAGTAGATCCAAAAACGAAATAACACTCAAGCGAAGAAAACCTTCAAACCCTTGACATCATAATCAAGTGTGCCTGAAAACCCTAGATCATATATGTCAAAAAAGAGCTCCATGTGTCATAAATACATCGCTCTCAACAAAGGCTATACTAGTTCTTATAGCCTCTCAAAGATCTCCTAGAAGGTCCTTCTAAGTGACATGAGGGCTTCTCTTACAATTCTGCTAGGCATGATGTTATCAATTTATACGTCAAATCAAAGCGGTAAGTAAACAAATTAAGGAGGGAACATAGCTAAAGGAAGGGTAAATAAAAAATATAACTAAAAATGAACACACAAAGACGGATAACCACAAACATAACATAACAAGTGGGCTAACCAAAAAGTCAACATAAAAAGACAAGTGGGGTAACCATAAACATAACATAACAAGTGGGTAACCACAAAGTCAACATAACATAACAAGTGGGCTAACCAAAAATTAACCATAACATAACAAGACTTTCTCTTAAAGATATGTGGTCCACATATGTGCCATGCAACAACTAAACGTTTATCATCGCTGTATAGGAAGGGTTCAACTTGGAAGATCTGATTCTCTCACCCTCATTTAGGTTCTGTCAGAATCTGAGTTTCAAAACACCCAACCAAGGGGAATCCAAACATGGGATCCTAGGCCTAATCAAGAACAAAAAATTCCCAATACACTTGCACCAACAAACTTAGTGAATTTAGATAGTAGGTTTGTAACCTAAAAAGATAATTTTCATCTCTTTTAGCTACTACATTAAAACATAATTTTAATTTCTTTTAACTTTAACACTCCCAAGAGGGCCCCATGTTAAAGTTGAAATACACAGTGACAATAACATGTAAATGACAACAACAGTAGTATGGCTATTTGGAAAAAAACATAACAATAGTAATAGATCTAACTCACAATACAAAACAACAAGTCCAATTACTTAACAAATCAAATAAAAAAATAACTATGTTGCATAGTATATTGGGATTCAGAACCAACACGCCAAAGTATCCCTCAAATAGTCAAAGGCATACAACGCAACAAAATTGCAGAAGAAATATGAAAAAATCATATTTGATGACTTAGCTAATGGGAATGACCTTCCTTGTACTCATATTTTAACTTTTAGATAAAATCTTACCTCTCAAAGGCAAGCCAATAACTGGAACAAACTAGCCCTTAGTTAAGGGAATAAACATACATGAGAGAGAGAGGTCATAAATGATGATAAAAAGGATAGACAATTACAACAAAAGAAACAACCACTCAAAGTGGTATAACATAGTCAAGATCAGCCCCAAAAAATCAACCAACATGCTAAAGTATCCCTAAAAATAGTTAAAGACAATCAACACAGAAAAAATGTAGCCACAACAAGCAGTAGTATGGACTCACACACGTGAAGGAGGGAGAAACAAAATTGCTATGGAAACCCTCATAAATGATAGTACTAAGTAAGTACAAGTTTGGTGTTACAAGTAGACCCAAAAACAAATAATGCTCAAGAAGAGACAACCTTCAAACCCTTGAGGCAAACATTAAGTGTGCTTGGAAACTCTATATTGTCCATGCCACAATAGAGCTCAAATTTTCATAAGGAAATCACTCTCAATAAAGGCTACACTAGTTCTTATCTAGCATCTCAACGAGCTCCTAGAAGGTACTTCTAAGTGACGTTATGTCTTCTCTTACAATTAGGCTAGACATGATGTCATCAATTTATATGTCAAATGAAAGTGGCAAGTAACCAAATTAAGGAGGGAATATATCTAAAATAAGGGTCAACAAAAAAGCTATTTTACAAGAGGGATAACCACAAACATAACAGAACAAGTGGGATAACCACAAAGTCAACATAACATAACTAGTGGGGTAACCATAAACATAACATAACAAGTGGGTAACCACAAAGTCAACATAACATAACAAGTGGGCTAACCACAAATTCAACATAACATAACAAGTGGGGTAACCACAAATTCAACATAACATAATGAGACTCTTTCTCAAAGATGTGTGGTCCACATATGTGCCATGCAACAACTGAAATTTTATCATCACTATATAGGAAGGGTTCAACTTGGAATATGTGATCCTCTCATCCTCGTTTAGGTTCTTCCAGAATATGAATTTCAAAACATCCAACCAAGGTGAAACCAAACATGGAATCCTATTCCTAATCAAGAACAAAACATTCCCTATATACTTTCCCAACAAACTTAGTGGACCAACATAGTACAAATGTAACATAAAAACATAATTTCATCTCTTTCAGCTACTACATTAAAACATAATTTTCATTTCTTTCAACTTTAACACTCCCAAGAGGTCCTTGTGTTAAATTTGAAATTTACAATGACAATAACATGTAAATGGAAACAACAATAGTATGGCTATTTAGAAAAAAATATAACAATAGTAATATATGTAATACAAAAGAACAAGTCTAATTACTTAAGAAATCAAATAACAAAATAACTATGTTGTACAGTATAGTGGGATTCATAACTAGCATGCCAAAGTATTTCTCAAATAGTCAAATACAAACAATGCAACAAAATTATGGAAGAAATATGAAAAAATAATATTGTATGACTTACTTGATGGGAAGAACCTTCCTTGTACTCAGATTTTAAATTTTAGATCAAAACTGTCCTCTTAGAGGCAAGTCAATAACTTGAACAAACTGGCCCTTAGTTAAGGGAATAAACATACCTAAGAGAGAGAGAGACCATACATGTTGATAAAAATGATATAAAAGTACAACAAAAGAACCAACCACTCAAAGAGGTACAACACAGTCAAGATAAACCCCAAAAATTCAACCAGCACACCAAAGTATCCCTCCAAATAGTCAAAGGCAGTCAACGCAGGAAAAACATAGCCACAACAACCAATAGTATGGACTCACACACGTGAAGGAGGGAGAACGAAAAATTGTTGTAGAAACCCTCACGAAGGAAAATGTTAAGTAAGGACAAGTTTAGTGTTGCAAGTAGACCCAAAAACCAAATAATGCTCAAGCAGTGACAACCTTCAAACCCTTATTGTCATAAACAAGTGTGCCTAAAAACCCTAGATCAACCATGCCAAAACAGAGCTCAAAGTCTCATAAAGACATCGCTCTCAACAAAGGATATACTAGTTCTTAGAGCCTCTCAAGGACCTCCTAAGTGACATTAGGGCTTCTTATACAATTAGGCTAGGTATGGTGTCATCAATTTATAAGTCAAATTAAAGTGGTAAGTAACCAAATTAAGGGGGTCACATAGCTAAAATAAGGGTCAACAAAAAATGTAACCACAATAGGGTTAACCATAAGTCAACACACAAAGAGGGCTAACCACAAACATAATAGAACAAGTGGGATAACCACAAAATCAACATAACATAACAAGTGGGGTAATCATAAACATAACATAAAAAGTGGGTAACCACAAAGTCAAGATATCATAACAAGTGGGCTAACGACAAATTCAACATAACATAACATGAATCTCTCTTAAAGATACGAGGTGCACATATGTGCCATGCAACAACTGAAATTTTATCGTCAATGTATAGGAAGGATTCAACCTAGAATATGTGATCCTCTCATCCTCATTAGGTTCTATTCGAATTTCAAAACACCCATACAAGGGTAAACCAAACATGGAATCCTAGGCCTAATCAAGAACAAAATATTCCCACTACACTTGCACCAACAAACTTAGTGAACCGAGATAACAAAGATTTAACATTAAAACATATTTTTCATGTCTTTCAACTACTACATTAAAACTTAATTTTCATCTCTTTCAACTTTAATACTCCCAAGAGGTTCCCTTGTTAAAGTTGAAGCATACAATAACAATAACATGTAAATAACAACATTAGTAGTATGACTATTTAGAAAAAATTATAACAACATTAATAGATATAACTCACAATATAAAAGAATACGTCTTATTACTTAACCAATCAAACAAAAAAATCTCTTTGTTGTACAGTATAGTGGGATTCATAACCAACATGCCTAAGTATCCCTCAAATAGTCAAAGATGTCAATGAAAAATAAATATGACAAAATAATATATGATGGGAAGAACCTTCCTTGTTCTCAGATTTTAACTTTTAGATCAAATCTTTCTTATCAGAGGCAAGTCAATAACTGGAACAAATTGGCCCTTAGTTGAGGGCATAAACATACCTGAGAGAGAGAGAGACCATAAATGTTGATAAAAAGGAATAAAAGTACAACAGAAGAACCATCCACTCAAAGAGGTATGACATGATCAATATCAACCCCCCAAAATCGACCAGCATGACAAAGTATCCCTCAAAATAGTCAAATACAGTCAACGTAGCAAAAACACAACGAAAACAAGTAGAAGTATGGACTCGCATGCATGAAGGAGGGAGAACAACAATTGTTATAGAAACCATCATAAAGGACAATTCTATGTAAGGACATGTTTAATGTTGCAAATAGACTCAAAAACCAAATAAATCTCAACCAGAGACAACATTCAAACCCTTGATCAGTCGTGCCAAAACAGAGCTCAAAGTTCCATAAAGACATTGCTCTCTACAAAGGCTATAATAGTCCTTATAGCCTCTCAAATACCTCCTAGAAGGTACTTCCAAGTGATGTTAGGGCTTCTCTTACAATTAGGCTAGGCATGACATAATCAATTTATAAGTCAAATAAAAGTGGTACGTAACCAAATTAAGGAGGGAAAATAGCTAAAATAAGGGTAAATGAAAGATCTAACCACAATTCAACACACAAAGAGGGATAACCACAAACATAGCATAACAAGTGGTCTAACCACAAGTCAACACAAAAAGAGGGATAACGAAAAACATAACATAACAAGTGGTCTAACCACAAAGCCAACATAACAAAATTCAACATAACATAACAAGTGGGTAACCATAAACATCACATAACAAGTAAGCTAACAAAAACGTAAACATGAAAAAGGTCAACATAACATAACTAGTGGGATAACCAAAAATTCAACTTAACATAACAAGAGAATCTCTCTCAAAGATATGTGGTGCACATATGTGCCATGCAATAACTGAAAGTTTATCATCACTATATAGGAAGGGCTCAACCTGGAAGATGTGATCCTATCATCCTAATTTAGGTTTTTCCAGAATTTGACTTTCAAAACATCCAACCAAGGGGAAACCAAATATGGAAGCATAGGCCTAATCAAGAACAAAAAATTCCCAATACATTTGAAGCAACAAACATAGTGAACCAAGATATCACAACTGTGACATTAAAACATAATTTTCATGTCTTTTGAATGCTACATTAAAACATAATTTTCATCTCTTTCAACTTCAACACTCCCAAGAGGTTCTCATGTTAAATTTGAAACATACAGTAAGAATAACATGTAAATGACAACATTAGTAGTATTAATATTTAACAAGTATTATTGCTTAACAAATCAAATAACAAAATACCAAATCTAGAAAAGGAGAAATAACAAGATACAAACTTTAATAGTATATTTCATCAAAACACCCATCCAAGGGGAAACCAAACATGGAAGCCTAGGCCTAATCAAGAACAAAAATTCCCAATGCACTTGCACCAACAAAATTATTGAACCAAGATAGCACAGCTGTAACATTAAAACATATTTTTCATCTCTTTCAACTACTACATTAAAATATAAATTTTCATTTATTTCAACTTTAACACTCCCAAGAGGTCCTTGTGTTAAAGTTCAAGCATACAATAACAATAACATGTAAATGACATCAACAATAATATGACTATTTAGACAAAAGTATAATGATAGTAATAGATCTAACTCACAATACAAAAGAACATGTCTGATTGCTTAACAAATCAAATAACAAAATAAAAAATCTAGAAAAGTATAAAGAACAACAAATGAACCTTACTCTTATATTTTAGCAAAACACCCAACCAAGGGAAATCCAAACATGGAATACTATGCCTAATCAAGATCAAAAAATTCCCAATACAATTGCATGAACAAACTTAGTGAACCAAGATAGTACAACTATAACATTAAAACATAATTTTCATCTCTTTCAACCTTAAGACTCCCAATATGTCCCTGTGTTAAATTTGAAAGAGATGAAAATTATGTTTTGAAATGAAAAATCCATGAATGAAGTGTTCTATATTGATGAAGAATGTGGGAAAACTTAGTGTTTATACAAATTCCTTAGCACTTGAAAAATTAGAAACCAATAATAAGGAATTATACTACCACCTACTTATTCATACCATGCTGAAAGTTACCAAGAAAACAAATTCCAAGATAAATAATCCCACCACCTACCTAGTTGGAAGAAAAGAAAGCTTTCCTTCACAAGCTAAGTCAATGTCTCAATCCACGTTTTGGCCATCATTGCCCCATTTTAAATGGAAATTGGGGAAAACTTCCACCTAAGAAAAAAGAAAGCAATATGCACTCTTATATTTGTATCCTATGTCAGTCATGCTCATAATGTGTACACTGATATTGTATTATATGATGATATTGTATTCACATAATAAATACTTCTTGCTAGCAATTACTATTAAGGAGAGTTATATAGTCCTAAATTTAGTTATTTAAATAGATTCTATGTGCCACTAAATATTGTATGTGTCATTAAAACAAAACACTGCCAAGAATATCATACAACATGGAAAGTTCATCTCTTTTCCTGGATATATACATATGTTGGCATGTTCCCAACAAAGGTTAAATTGAGTGAGTCTAGCATGGCAAAACTAGTCTTAAATTGTCATTAATCATGAGTCAAATTTTGACTCATGATCAATCACTAGTCAAACCAAGTATGAGTTGAGAGTATCCTTATAAAAATCATTGGAGTGCAATTAGAGTCAAATTCAATGAATTGCAAGTTTGACTTGCGATATGAGTGGTAATTATGTTGTACAGTATAGTGGGATTCATAACCAACATGCAAAAGTATCCCTCAAATAGTTAAATACAATCAATGTAGTGAAATTACACAAGAAATATGTCAAAATCATATCTAATGAATTACCCGATGGGAAGAACCTTCCTTATACTCATATTTAACTTTCAGATAAAATCTCACGTCTCAAAGGAAAGTCAGTAAATGGAACAAAATGGCCCTTAGTTAAGGGCATAAACATACCTGAGAGAGAGATACCATAAATGATGATAAACAAAGACATACAAGTACAACAGAAGAACCATCTACTCAAAGAGGTACAGAACAGTTAATATCATCCCCCCAAAATAAACCAACATGCCAAAGTATCCCTCAAATAGTCTAAGACAATTAACGCAACAAAAATGCATCCACAACAAGTAGTAGTATGGACTTGCACATGTGAAGGAGGGAGAACAATTTTTTTTGTAGAAACCCTCATAAAGGATAGTGCTAAGTAAGGACAATTTTGGTGTTGTAAGTAGACCCAAAAAACAAATAACACTCAAGCATAAATAGCCTTCAAACCCTTGACGTCATAAACAAGTGTGCCTAAAAACCCTATATCAGCCATGCCAAAACAGATCTCAAAGTGCCATAAAGAAATCACTCTCAACAAAGGTTATACTAGTTCGTATAGGCTCTCAAATACCTCCTAGAAGGTCCTTCTAAGTGACGTTAGAATTCCCTTAAAATTAGGATAAGAATGATGTCATCACTTTCTATGTGAAATCAAAGTGGTAAGTAACCAACTTAAGCAAGGTGCATAGCTAAAAGAAGGGTCAACAAAACAGATAACCACAAGAAAGATAACCACAAGTCAACACATAAAGAGGGATAACCACAAAGTCAACATAGTATAAAAAGTGATCTAACCCGAAACTTAGCATAACAAGTGGGATAACCACAAAGTCATGATAACATAGCAAGTTGGCTAACCGCAAATTCAACATAACATAACAAGACACTTTCTCAAAGATATGTGGTCCACATATGTCACATGCAACAAATGAAAGTTTGCCATCATTGTATAGTAAGGGTTCAACCTAGAAGATGTGATCCTCTAATTTGCTCAAAATGTGAACCCTTACAATTTGATCAAAATGTATAACATGAAATGAAGGAATATGTTAAATGTGTATTGAGGAAAGTATATAAGAGAATTATATGAATAATCTAGACTCTATATATATAGCAATGACTAAAATTAGTATATGTTTTTATCATTACTATACAGTTGTTGGATATCTACTATAAATTTTATAAAAGGGAAAAGAGACATTTTTCCTAGTCTATGGCTTCTATAAGTATATTTTTGTTTTTTTGTTATGGTTTTTGGGAGTATGTGACTTATGATATTTTCAAAATTAGACTACAATCAATTGTAAAAATAGAATACTATAAATGGTTCAATAAAGTGAGTCACTCATAGTTTGGTGGTTGTTTATATTACCCATATGCTCATGAGTATATTTAAGTGATTGGTTTGACAACCGTTAATGTGCTAACTATAGTATTTTACTAAATTATAGTTACATGAAAAATTAATTTTCTTATCCTTCGTCCAATCATGCAAGGGCATTGAAAGGTTGGTTTTGTAGGAGGGGAGGAAAGGCCGTAGGAGTCCAAAAAATTGGTTGTTTAAGTAGGTATTTAATCAAGGATTTGATCATGTTCTTATGGATAGAATTGATCCTGCATAGGCTCCACAATGGCAGAAGGTAGCTAATAGAAGAGGAAGTGGTTCAACAACTCATTCTTCATTTTCATTGTAGTCAGGTATTTTTGACTCTTCAACCTTTCTAATTAACTTCAAAATCCTGATTTTGAACTTTTCAGTGCTATCCATTTGATGAGTTTAGATTATTATGTTGTTCCCTTTTCAAGTAGAAGAACAAGTCACAATGATTTTGATTCCTCCCAATATTTTGCATTGACAAATAGAACTCCCATCTGATCTTCTTGGACAGGTCTCGGTTCCAATGGAGGAATAATTGATCATTCAAACCATGGCATGTATTATGTTAGTTTTAGTCACAGTTCCTCATTACCTGGTTATGAAGCACTTCAACGCGATATAGATGGTGAATGTGATATTGATTTACAACATAGGGAAAAATTGTTTGGAATATATTAGAGGGAGAAAGGACATTGTAAGTTGGATAACCATCAATGGTCTAGTAAACTCTTTCCAATAAATATGAAAATGATGCAATGCTTAAATGATCCTAGAATTTAATTTAAATAAAAATATAGATAACAAGTCAAAGAAATCTGGAAATGAATTAGGGAGTCTTTCACATGTTAACCCTAGCCCAACATCTACAAGTGGAATTAATATGGAAATTTTCTTTAATGTTAGCATGAGTGTTTGGAAACAATTTTTTTTTTCGGGGGGGGGGGGGGGGGGGGGNGTACCATCTAAGCTGCAATAGAGACACATATGTAGGTTGACAGAGAATAGGCATAAATTCATCCCACGAGGTGGGAATCACTCTAAGAAATCTAAATTATATCAAAATATTGGAATTCGCAACCAATAACCCTAGTCGACGATATCTTTATGATATTTTCATGAAATAAAATCTCTAAAACAAATAGATAAAGGTCAAGTAAAAATATCGGAACAAGAGAAAAATTGAATGTCCATGAAAAGATTTTAATATGGGAGTAGCGTCCAATAAATCAGAGGTAAATTGGAGAACCCATAGTATTGATTCATGATGGGAATCAATCCAAAGAAACCTAATACCAAGGATGGAACTCACTTGGATTAGTTGGGAAGGAAAATCATTTCTCAACCCCAAGCTAGGCAGTGGATAAACAGTAACACCTAGGGAAAATAAGAATAGTAAATGAATGAGAAGGAAAGATTCCCAACTATAAGGACACAATCCTAAGATAATATATTTGATGGCCAACAACTTCCCTTAATACAAATTTAATATTAATTCATATCCCTAATACCCTAAGCATTAAAGGCCCAGGACCGATGAAAATATATAGGATAGTAATAAGGAAGGTTACCAATAAGGTAGGTAATGAGAGAGAGAGACGCTCTCTCATGGTAGCGTCTACCCACCCACAACCAAATGGGAATGAGTGACTACAAGCTGGTGAGGTGGAATCCCATAGACATGAGGTGGAATCCAGGACCATCTAAGATGCCTAGTATTGGATAGGTTTTCCAAATCCAATGAGAAATAGATATTGAGTGAAAAAAAATTTACAGGAAGAATTGAAAGGAAAGACAAACACATATCGAAGAAATTTCCAATCCTAATCTTGCTACCGCTCTTTATTTTCCAATTGGAACCCCTTTCTCTTTCTCCTGCTCGTTCTTATGCAATGGGAACCCCTGCAACAATGTTTAACATCATTTAAGTCCAAATAAAATTCCACATTCCCACCAACAATGACACCACATTACAATCCAAACCATAGATATGAATTAGATGCCGAGGAGGTGAAAATTTCCCTTGGAAAAAATGGAGAAGCACCCTATCGATCATTGTTGGAATATTATTTCATCACTTCCCTTAGAAGTACAATTCCCATCACATAACAACAATGACACCACATTACAAACAAAACTGCAGGTATGAATCAAATGCAGAGGAGGTAGAATTCACCCTCGATGAAATGGAGAAATAGTACCCTATCAATCAGTGAGTTAGAATATTTCCTTTGGATTTTGTCACCATGGTTTAGGTCTCTAATTTTATTTTTTCATACATTTAGTTGAGTATACCCTCCGGGGGTTCCATTGCCCCTAATGAAATCCCAACAAGAATTCCATTGTTATCCATTTTAGTTTGTTTAATATCTCATAATTCCCTTGGAAATGTTATTGTTGTTTCATCATTATGGAACTTGTTACAAAAACCACATTTTCCACTCCTAAGAACTTTTTACCTTTGGATACATCACTATGGGATAAAAAAACAATAAAAGAAATTGTGGGCATGACCCCTAAACATCCAAAATTTAATATTAACTTTTTCATGTCCTTTTCCTCCTTGTTTATCAAAATCCCCCCCAAGTCTAGACCTATACTATTCATCCACCACCATTCAGGACGAGTAAGAAAAATAACACACAAAATAGGAGTCTTGGGAAAGGGGGAAATCCTAGTGATTTTGAAGCCATTGGAAATCCTCACCAAAAGAACACTTGAACTAAGAATAAACATTAAACTCGTGCTTGGATATATCACCCTTGTTCTATTATGGTCAACCCACTCATTAGTGTCCTCAACTCTCATGGCTAGATGAAGCACTTTATTTACAACACACTTGTTACATTAAAATTAGTGATGTTCCTTTTTATATTTTACAGGGACACCTCTTTTAGCATGAACCCACTGTGTCAAATGCTTCCCTACTTGAATACTAGGATAGACTCATAAGGAGTATGGGAAACCCCTTCCACTTCCAATGGTGTGGAATTCACTACACCCTCTCCCTTTAAGGTAAATATGAAAATAACATCTCTCGATTTTCAAGCCATAACCTTTGATTGGTAAAAGCATAACAAGGTATATATTCCATATTATACACTATTCCAAAATATGAATCAATATGTGGAGTACCATTAATCCTTTCTATATGTGTTTATATTTAGTGGATGAAGCAACCTCCACTTTTGAAAGGTCATTATGTACTTGAAAATAACTCACATGCCCTAACCATTTTCCATAACAACCAAGTTACATACCTTTGTTTAGACTCTTTAACCTAGTGGGGATAGAATCTAATATCACAAATGGTTTATGTGGTAAGAATATATTTATCAATATTGTAATCGTGACCAAACCAATGGACTACAATATCTTATTTGGGCATGATTACATCTAGGAAATGAATGAAGTGGTGTATTTTCTCTTTGGGACATGAAATTCTCTCATTAAGGAAACATCCCACCTTTTATTATATTATACATTTTGATCCCCCACCATGTCTAACACCTAACAAAACCTCACATGTTGTTTCTCACACCAATCTAATGATATATGTGGTAACTTATGTAGTTTGAATCACATCTACCACATGCAATATTATTATTCTAGAACCACCTCCTCACTTATTTTGCTTGGATGTTTGGAAGCTAAACTTTCACTGGATACTTGGATGTTATATTTTAGGTTAATAACTTCCAACATCAAAGTTCAATATTGGGAGGATTTGAATCAATTTATCCCCTTACAATTTTTAAACATAAACATGCCTTCTTAACAACATTCTTCCCTTGTGACAGAGAATTATTCAAGGTTGTGAATACTTTCACTAGCTATAGAGGAAACCTCCACTTAGTCTCATAATGAATTCCTTGATGGTCCTAAATTCACCATGAACATTCTATCTAACTCCAGAACCCTTGGTAGTGATTTTCATTTGCCTAACCCAAGATCACATCTTTTTCTTGATTAATATACTTTGGACCATGATTATACCTCTATGTTCAATGATTTAAGCTTCACGTGGGACGTTGTCAATTGTTTCATGTCTAAAACCCACTCATGGATCCTATAGAACATCAAGAATACAATATGTTTTTATGTGTCCTATTATATGGATGCACAACCTTAAATAGGATATCTTGGAACCTTTGGTGTTTTATCATTAGTAATTCATAGATATTTCTCCCCCTACCTACATCCACCAATTCTAGGGGTAGTATTTTTTCCCATAAAGACCACATAAGACCTCACCTAAGACACTACAAAAAATTGTCTTGATATTTGTGTGATCAATCATTACACTTGTTTGAATCATGCACTCATAGAAATCATTACAATTCAGTGTCCAATCACATAATCAAACTAACCCACCAGCATAACATCATTTATTCACATGGTAAGGCCCCATCAATTTCAATATCTTTGGGTGCCCCTCATAAGGGTGACCTTTCCTTTGGGAACTCATCATTCCCTCACCTCCTTAGTAGGAGTGCATCCTTTGGTAAATTATTGCTCCCTATACTCTTTAGTGGGAATGCCTCCTTGTAGTAAATATTCATTCCCTGACCTCCCTTTCCCAATTCAAGTTGTTGTACAACTTAATATTACTAGACTATTTAGTTGTTCTTATTGGATGCATGATCTTAAATTGGAAATCATGGTATATTTGTATTATTATCATTACCATCATCACTTGATTCAAGTATATTAATAATTTTCATAGAGGATTAATATCTCCCTCTAATAAATTGTATTTTTGTATTATCACCTTTGACTTTTCCATAGGTTCCATGATATCTAGGTGATTATTCTTAACCCTTTGGGATAATTCTATTCCCTCATTGGATGGTAGAAATATAATTCCTTAAATGGGTTGATTTACTTTATAAATATTTTTGTGTTGGAATAAATGCCACTTTGTCCCATAGGATTGGGATTCTTTACAGAACATGCCTACATAAATAATCCTCATGTATTTCTCTGCTCAATTGCAAGACTATACTGAAAATTACTCTCAATAGGTTAAGTTTTGTATGACCTTTCTTTGGAATTATGATTATGAGCCATTGTTTCCTATTTGCAATCAACCACAATCAATTCTATAATATTTCCTAGGAGACACAACTTGATCACACCCTTAGTCACCACCCATTTAATTTCATTTTAATTTCCCATGATTTAGAGCCATTTGGTGACCATATGCTATAAAGATAAAATCCATTGTTATTATTTGTAGAAAAAAATAAAAAAAAATAAGAAACAAAGAACAAAAAATTTAAACACACCCAAAAAATTTTAGAAAGGGGGGAAAATAATCAAATTTTGTATTATTGAATCCAATAACACTCCTCGTTTAGGTAGCTATTATAGAAATACTTATCCTTTTCATTTGTATTGTAACATATTATCCTACATTTTTGTAGGAATCATTGGGTCTTGAGTCTCTCTCCAAGGAAGGGTTCCCAACCTTTTGGTTCTCTCTCATTGATCAATTCCATAAAGTAAACTATGATGCATTTTGGCTATAAAATTTTCTCCTAAAATCACACATCACAGGGAATATGTTATCTCAAAGTTTTCATCGTGTTCATAAATGAAATGGTTTTCACCAAAAACATTAATTAAAACCATTTACCAACATTTCATTAATGATTTCGAGCTACTCTAATGAATGGAGCTAAAAAAACTTAAATGAGAGAAAAAACCTAAGACAATAAATATATGATGAAGCTTGTGCAATTTTATCAAGTACTTGTTTATTGATTTTATCGCCCTTGCACTAGATGCATTGATGTGAATTTAAAAATAATTTTAAAACAAAAACCTAAAATACATAGTTCTGCAATGACTAGACATGGGAAATAGTGACCAGTGGATGGGGCCAACGTTGAAAATTTTTCAAACTGTTTCTGAATGCACTAAAATTTGACATGGAATGGTAGTTCACATTCCTCCAAAATATGCGATGGTTTCCAAACTCAAATATGATGGAAATGACGGTTAGTACTCGACATCTTTGATATCATCCTACTTTCATTTGAACTTTGTTGGATTGATGTGCCTAGAATTCTCGACATAGTGATCCACATCATGTTCATGTTAATATTTATACTCATCACCTGTGCCATTTAAAATTAATATCACGCATTCCAATTAGGACCATGATATTGGTCATAATAAGAGGGTTCCAACATGACATTTCATCAATGATTTTGAGCTACTCTGGTGAATGGAGTGCAAAAAATATAGATGAGAGTAAAACAAAATACAAGAAATATTTGATGAAGCTTGTGAAATTTATCAAGTACTTTTTTTATCAAAGTTATATCACTTTCATTAGATGCATCACCATGCATGTCAAAATATTTTTAAAATAAAAACCTATAAGATATAGTTCTACAACAACTAGATATGGGAAATAGTGATCAGTGGATAGGGATAATGTTGAAAATTTGTCAAAATGTTTCTGAATGCACTGAAATATAACATGTACTAGTGGTTCACATGCATCCATGATATGGGATGATTTCTAGACTCAAATATGATGGAAATAATGGCTAATACTCACCATCTCCGATCTTATCCTACTTTCATTTGAACTTTCTCGGATTGGCGTGACTGGAATTCCTGACATACCCATCCACATCATGGTCATGCTGATATTTATTATCATCACATATATCATTAAATATGAACATCATGCATTCCAATTAGGCCCATGAAATTGGTAGCAAGCAGAAGGAGCCAACTGACATTTCATCAATGCATTAGAGGAAATTTGGGGTCTAAAATGGGCCTTATAAGAAAACGTGCCAAAATAAGTTTTTGTGAGTTGGAATTCAAGAACCAATAGAATTTCAATAAAATAAGTCAACCATAATGGTTGAATTGACATATTTGTCATTAAAAAAAACTACTTTTTTTGTTCGTATTTTCGACATATCTCATTGTGTTTTTACTCAAATTTTGATCAGGAGAGCTTGTTGGATGTGGAATTTGATTCCGCATCCAACGAGTACCCACACTGCATACTTTTGACGGACCCCGCTACCCCAAAAACAAGAAATACCTAAAAAAACATGATGATGACATCATCATCACATTTTTTCAGGTATTTCTTATTTTTGGGGTAGCGGGGTCCATCAAAAGTATGAAGTGTGGGTACTTGTTGGATGCAGAATCAAATTCCGCATCCAACGAGCTCTCCCAATCGAAATTTGAGTAAAAACACAGGGAGATATGTCAAAAATACGAACACAAAAAGTAGTTTTTTTCTTTCTTCCTCCAAAATTAATCAATATTATTTTATTATTTTAACTATTATTTTATTATTTTCCTTAGGAGGCCCATTTTAGACCCCAAAATTCCTCTAATGATTTCAAGCTACTATGGTGAATGGAGCACAAAAACTTAGATGAGAGAAAAAAAAAGACAAGAAACATATGATGAAGCTTGTGCAATTTATCAAGTACTTATTTATTGACATTGTCTCCCTTGCCCTATATGCATCAACATGCATGTTGAATTAATTTTAAAGTAAACACCTAAAAGACATAGTACTACAACGACTAGACATGGGAAACAATGAAATTTGACATGGAATGAAGAATATGACAAAAATGAAGATGGCATAAAATTGATTGAGATTCTCTTGGTTTAAATAATAACATATTCTCTACTAAACAAGGCCAACCACATGAAGGTGGAAGCTCATATGGCCCCTCCCCACCCACCCTCACTTCGCTCTCAATTCCTCAAAACCCAATCTATATACTATTAAATATTTGAAAGAAACATAGTTAATAACAATCAAACATAGAAACTAAGAAAATAAATATTTAAGGTAAATGAAAGAGAACAAAGCCACTAAAAACATATGAATACATACCTTGTACATTTCAAGATTTTGATATCATTCACCTTCTTCTTCATCCAACTCATCATATATATAATCTAGTTTAGAGTTCATGTTCAAAAGATTTTCCATATCAGCATCATCATCATCAATATCGTCAATTCTAAACATATCATCATCCAAAACATAGTATCCTACCTTTGGTTCAAATTCTTCAAGTTCTTCATCTAACACATCATCAATAACATCTTCATTTAGAACATTTTCTTCCACATCTCCTTGACCTTCCTCGATGTCTTCGTTTGATTCATGAACTAACTGCTCCTTTACATCATCTTCTTATTCAATATCATATTCTTCTAATATAGTATTTTTTTACCATCCTTCCTCTTGGATCATATATAACAACATATGACGAACACAATATACTTGGAACCTATGAGTAAAATACCTCTTCGCATTGCCTTGGTAGAACATAGGGATCTGATCCTGGCTCAACATTATTGTTCCTTGTATTAACCATGGTAAAAATGTTAGCATGTTGAATAACAGTTATCTTAGGATGACATTCATTTATTCTTATCATGTACCATTTGATTTTGAACATAACTAATTTGAATATATTAATGTCACACTCAAGTAATACCTAGAGTATCGATTTTTAGATTCTTGGGGATGTCTGTCACTCCTGTTGTGCACATTAGTAACCTGGAATACTGGTGTTATCCCACTATCAAAAGTTTTCCTCTTTTCAATCAACTTTTTGATGCAAAATTTGTGACCATTGCACCACATGGCCTTGTAGTGTTTCAACTGCAATATTCCAAACACGTAAAAAAACATTTTCAATTCATAAACATATTTATACTTTGAAATTATGAAAATTATCGATGTATCTCTCCTCTTGCTCTCCAATCCAAGAGACCTGTAAAACAAATTCAAACATTCCTCAAACCAATTTTACCACATGTAAGGATATGATATTCAATACAATATGAAACCATAATCTAATAAACATCAACAAGTGATCATAAAGTGAGATATAAACAGTGATTTGGAAAAAGAAGAACATCAAATCTTTATTAATCAATGGAAGAAGTACAAGATATGTTGAAATATTGGACAATACTAAGTGGGGGGGTTTATCAGTATTGTAAATTTTCAAAATTTAAAACCACTTTTTCAATTTTACTTATTAAAACACACAATCAACAAGAACACACAGAACACAAATTTATAGTGGAAGCCCAATTGGGTAAACCGCCAATACTTCCTATTACTGCAAAATTGTTATTTACAATTAGTTTTTTCCTCCTACTACAGACAAGGATGGTATTACATCCTACTTACCAACAACTACTGGAAGGAGGCTACAACCCCCTATTTTGTCAGCTACAACTGACACTATGCTACTACACCCTATTTACCAGTAACTACTGGAAGGAGGCTACAACCCCTTGCAGACTTGTTGCCTTCCCTAGCACCACCCTACCACCCTAATATGTTTTTAGTAATATTCCAAATTCCTTTACCCTTAAATATCTGTCACACTCACTAGTCTCTTCTTCTTCTTCTTCTTCTTCTATGATCTGGATCCTAGAGACGATTTCTCTCAGTCATCCCTTTGTGTATATATACCCTCATGTTTCTTACAGACCCATCTCTTCACAATTGTGCCATTTCATTCTTCGATCATGCCTCTTCATGAGAGCTTAATTCCTCATTATTTTACTGAGTCATAGAGTCATCTACCTCCGTTGTGATTCTTTGAAACAACTAAATCAATTCCTGTCAATCGATTTATAGCTAATTATTCTAGTCGAGTTCTTCTGCAATATCTATTTCCACAATCATCCTGAGCCATTGATTTTATATAGGGATTCTTCTTGACCATAGATATTAGATAGGATGCAGAATACGAATCGTGGATTTGTGACATTTCTCAAAATTTCTTTTTCTCGATTTCTGTAGTTGTCTTTCCGCACCAACTGTTCTGCACCGTTGATCTCCTGTAGGATCTTCCATGGCCGTTGATATGAGATATGATGCAGATACTGGAATGCGGTTTTGTGACTTTTACAAAATGTCATTTCGATATTTCCTCTTTTCACACCGTCGATCTTTTATGGATGTCTTCCTTACCGTTGATCTTCTGGATCACGGGTTGCAAAATGTGGGTTCTCAAAAACTCAAACGTTGCTTTCACAATTATCTACCTTCCACTTTCCACAATAATATTTTCACACCGTCGATCTTTTCAAGATGTCTTCCTGACCATCGATCTTCCAGATCGTGAGTTGCGAGATGTAGGTTCTCAAAGACTGAAACATTGCTTTCACAATTCTCCACCTTCCTCTTTTTTCCTTCTTTCTTTCGCACCGTCGATCTTATGTGGTTGTTTTCTGGACCATCGATCTTCCATATTTCAGGTAGCGGAATTGTGACATTTCCTAAAGTATTTTTCACGATTCTCTACCTTCCACTTTTCGTCTTCCTCTTTTCTTCGGAACCGTTGATTACTTTGTGGGTTCACTCCTAGTCGTCGATCTATGATCTAATGTGGATTGCGTATCCTCACTTTTCTTTGTGCAGAAATCATTCACCACCACAGATATCCTCACGGATTAAATCCTAACCGTTGATCTTCAATCAAATGCGGATTTGTGGATCTTCCCTTTTCTTTGTGCAGAAATTATTCTCCATCGTCGATCTTCTCAAAATCATCTTCCGCATTTTTCTTGACTGATATCGACCATCCACATTGTCAGTAAACTATTCCTTAATGAAATTTTGCTCCCATCCAGAATGTTGACTAGCTTACTAGCTAAATCTATGAAATACCTTGAGGGTCATTGGATCAGGATCCCAATCAATCAATGGTGGACTTCAAATAAGATGAAGTTAGTTTCATATAAATTTTGTGCACATCAAAAATTTCTTAGACCACACAACTTCTCCCAGCAAAATCATTGACGACCGTTGATATGTTTCCACTATCAACCTCGTTTGTTGATCTCAATCCTATTTCCAACTATTAGTTTCTAAATTCGCAACCTAGCTCCCTTTTTATCCTCCTCGCTATTAAATCAATGAAATGCTCCTTAGTCGTTGATCTTCGGCCATGCCTAATCTCGACCTTACGATATCCATCTGTATGGATGATTAGTTTGGGCTTATTTTGGGCGTTATTTAACCTGGAGAAATTGATTCCAGCAGTGGATTTATAAACGGTCTTTAAAATGTTCATTTTACATTGTCGATCTGTTTAAGATACAAATCATCAAATCTATGGTTGAATTGATCAATGAAACTATCAATTCCTTCTTGCAACACTCTTCACAGAAAATTTTGATCACACACATTCTATGCTCTCTCTCTTCACTCCTCTTTCATAGGATTTCCTTTGTCATTGTTGAATTCATCCTTCTACCATGTCTATTGGTTATTCCTTTGATATTGATGAACTCCCCCTATCATTGTACTTCCTCTCCTTTGCCAACATTTTTATGAACGAGTTTATACTCAACATTACACTTTTTTTTTTAACTGTATTATGTAACTTGCTCGTCTTAATAAGTCTTCACATAATCCTTGGTCTGAGATAACAACAGGATTTGCTACATGTTTGAGAGACAAATTAGAAAGAAATTCCTGAAACTGATACATATATTTTTAAAATACCCATTGTTCCTTCACAATCTTCACTGTTACTTTTACTCATCCTGGAACTTTTCAAATTGAATTTCAATAGACTAAATTTTTTATTTTTCAGGTCAAATTGTAGTTTTCTTCCGCTATCAACAATTTTTATGTGTCATGACTTCAAATTCTAAGTGAACATAAAATCTTTATCTTCTATTGGATTGTAGACTTCATGGTATTCATGAATCACACATTTTTTTGTTCTCATGTTACTTCATAGGTCTTAGACTTTCTCTATGTCAACCATACACCAATCTTATCATTTGACCTTGATCATCTATTGTATTTGAGGAATATAGATTTCAACATACTTCAACACTAGATACCAATTGAATTTTCTGAATTTAACTCCCCCTGAGTATATGATCCCTCCTAATGTTATTTTTAGGGTTCTCTTTAAATCATGAGAGATCTTAGAAAATAATCCCACAATCATCACTATATCCTTCTTCATCACCTTCATCGGTGTATTCGTTTACATCTCCATCTTGCTTTTCCTCATAATGGATGTCATTATAATCTATGGAACTATTATGCTCATCATCATTTTTGGAGACATCACTGATGTTTGAAATTTGTGTTTCTTCTGAGTTCTCGTAATATGATTTTTTCCTCCATATCTTCCCATGAGGTGTCCTGCTTACTTTCCCTTTATCATCTTCTTTGTTTGTGTCTCGTTTCCTTCTCAAACTTTGATCTTTTCCCTTGGTTCTATTGTCAGTATCCTTGTAACCAAACTTATGACAACAATGACAATATCCATAGAATTTCCCTTTATGTTTGAGGAATCTTTGATCTTCTTGCTTCAGAACTTTCATCTTCTTCCATTTTTTCTGAGCTTCTTTTGAAATACTCCTCCTTAGTTTACATTCTCTAGCCATATGTCCAAATTTATTACATTTGTAACACTCTATGTCATATATTTGAAGAGGTCCAAACAGGCTACGATTTCTTCCTTTTCGTTTACTAGACGTATCCTTCTTATATTCATAAACCTTTCCATAAGCTCTACATTTCATGGCTTTATGAACAAAATTGTTACAAGAGTAACAATGACCCAAAAAGATCTGCTAATATCTATTTGTCATTGGTCTCTTAGACATGGTTCCGTCTTTGTCATGAAAGGATGAGACATATTTCTTGCTTTCTTCCCTTATAATAGGACTCTTTAGTGCATCATAGCTTCTTTCATTTCCACCTTGGTTTGTGACAGAGAAATATTATGGTTCCTTTACTTTGTCATATATTAGACCTGTTTTATCATTTGATGGTATTTGGCTACTTAAGATATCATCTAAGATCCTTGAGCTGTTCTCAAACTTTGATTTGATGTATTTTTCATCAATCCCTTTTCTAAGTTGAATAACCTCTTTTTCAAGTTTTTCATAATATTGGATTCTCTCCTTGAGGAGAACTACTAGATCTTCTTCAGTCTTCTTGGACTCTTGAATCTAGTTCTTCAAGTCCATAATAATTTTATTTGTTTCTTCTTGGTACTTTGACATATTCTCTTTCAAAACTTTGTTTCTTTTCCTACATTTTTCAATTTCATCAACAGCAGCCATGTATTGAGCTTCTATGTCCACTTCTGATTCCTCATCTGAATTTTTTGTCCCTATAAATAGGATTTTTGCATATTCACTTTCATCGTCACTATCTTCTTTGGAATAGAAGTTCTTTTTCTTTTTCTTAAAATTCTTCATACCCATAGTCTTATCCTTATGACAACAATATTCTTCATGATCACTCTCCTCTTGTTTTGGGTAAGGACACTTATTGGAAAAATGTCCAATTCTTCCACAGTTAAAACATTTCAAGGGTAGATTTCCTTTGTATTTCCCAGTACCTCTCCCAAGTTTACTGATGAAAATAGCTTCTTCGTCATTTAGGTTCTCTAATTGGTTCTTGGATAGGGATTTAAATGTTTCTTCTTTTATTGACAGTTCATTATGTCCCATACTCATCTCATATGCAATGAATATCCCATGTATTTCATCTATTGTCATGTCATCAAGGTCATCTCGTTCTTCTAGAGTGGAAACTTTTGAGTCATAATTAATTGGAAATGTTCTTATTACCTTTCTCACCACTTATCTTTCTTTTAATTTTCCTCCAAGACCTCTAATAGAATCGACAACCTCATCTACTCTTAGAAGGTATTCCCCAATATTTCCTCTTCTTTCAATTTAAGGCTCTCAAAATAGCCTTTATATGTCTGAAGCTTGGATTCTTTGACTTTATATGCCCCTTCATAGATCATTTTTTAACTTATCCCAGGCATCTTTGGTAGTCTTGCATCGCATAACTTTTGTAAATACCAAGTTTGTCAATCCACTCAAGATTGCATTTAGGGATTCGGAATTACCTTCGTATTGTCCTAGTTCCTCTGGGACTGTAGGTGCTTGGTCATCTATTTTATACTCTTTCTCAATTGCTACCCAAATCTTCCATCCAAGGGACATTAAATGGAACTTCATTCTCACACTTGAGTATGCATAATTTTCTTCCATGAATAATGGAGGTATGTTGGTGGCTAAACCTTCTTGTTGATCCATAGTGGTTTTAAATAGGATCTACCTTCCAGTGGTTAAACTGTGGTGAAGGAACCTGCTATGATACCAAATGTTGAAATACTGGACAATACTGAGATAGTGGGTGAATCGGTATCGCAACTTTTCACAATTTAAAACCACTTTTTCAATTTTACTTATTAAAACACACAATCAACAAGAACACATAGAACACAATATTATCATGGAAGCCCAATTGGGTAAACCACCAATGCTTCCTATTACTACAAAATTTTATTTACAAATATTTTTTTCCTTCTACTATAGACAAGGATGGTATTACACCCTATTTACCAGAAACTACTGGAAGGAGGCTACAACCCCCTGTTTTGTCAGCTACAACTGATAGGATTCTACTAGACCCTATTTACCAGTAACTGAAGGGGGATACAACCCCCTGCAGGCCTATTTCCTGCCATAATGCCACCCTACAACCCTAATATGTTTTTAGTAATATTCTAGATTCCTTTTTTGTTCAATCTCTATCACACTCACTGGTATCTTCTTCTTCTTCTATGATTTGGATCCTAGAGACAATTTCTCTCACTGATCGCTCTGTGTATAAATACCCTCATGTTTCCTATAGAAGCATCTCTTCACCATTGCGCCATTTCATTTTTCGATTATGCCTCTTCATGAGACCTTAATTCCTCATTCTATTACTGAGTCATAGAGTCATCTACCTCTGTCGTTATTCTTCAAAACAACTAAATCAATTCCCTGTTAACCAATTTACAGTTAATTCTTCCATTCGTTTTCTTTCACAATCTCTATTTCCACAATCATCTTGAGTTGTTGATTTTATATTGGGATTCTTCCTACTCGTAGATCTCAGATAGGATGCAGAATACGGATCGTGGATCTGTGACATTTCTTAAAATGTCTTTTCTTGATTTTCACAGTTGTCTTTCCACACCAACCATTATGCGTCGTTGATCTCTTGCTGGCTCTTCCGTGACTGTTGATCTGAGATATGATGCAGATAGCAAAATGTGGGTTTGTGACTTTTCCAAAATTTCATTTCGAGATTTCTGCTTCCCACACTTAATATTTTAGCACCATCGATATTTTACGGATATCTTCCAGACTATCAATATTCCGGTTCGTGGGTCGTGGAATGCGGGCTCTCAAAAACTCAAATGTTGATTTTGCAATTCTCTACCTTCTGCTTTCCACACTAATATTTACACACCGTCAATCTTTTACAGATGTATTCCTAACCGTCGATCTTCCAGATCGCGGGTTGCAGAATGCAGATTCTCAAAGACTGAAACGTTTCTTTTGCAATTCTCCACCTTTCGCTTTTTTCCTTCTTTCTTATGCGTCATCGATCTTATGCAGTTGTTTCCAAACCGTAGATATTTTGGATTTCGGGTAGTGGAACTGTGAAATTTCTTAAATTATTTTTCTCGATTCTCTGCCTTCCACTTTCCACCTTCTGCGTTTCTTCTAAATCATTGATTACTTTGTGGGTTCACACCTATCCATCTATCTACAATCTAATGTGTATTGTAGATCCTCACTTTTCTTTTGTGAAAATCATTCACCATCGTATATTTCCTCGTGGAGTAAATCCTAACCGTTGATCTTCGATCAAATGCGGATTTGTGGATCTTCCCTTTTATTTGTGTGGAAATCATTATCCATCGTTGATCTCATCAAAATCGTCTTCCGCATTTCTATCTACTGATCTGGACCATCCACGTTGTCAGTAAACCATTCATTAATGAAATTTTGTTCCCATCCAAAACGTTCACTAGCTTACTAGTTAAATCTACAAAATCCCTTGAGGGTCGTCGGATCAGGATCCCAATCAATCAATGGTGGACTTTAAATAAGACGAAGAGAATTTCATACAAATTTTGCACACATCAAAACTTTCTTAGACCATGCAACTTATCCCCGTGAAATCGTTGATGGTCATTGATCTGTTTCCATGATCGACCTTGTCCATTAATCTCAATATGATTTCTAGTGAGTAGTTTCTGCTTTCACATCCCAACTCCCTTTTTATCCTCCTTGCTATTAAATCAGTGAAATGATCCTTATTCGTTGATCTTTGGCTACGCCTAATCTACATCATATGATCTCCAGTTGTATGGACGATTAGTTTGAGCTTATTTTGGGCATTCTTTCACCTAGAAAAATTGATTCTAGGGGTGGATCTATACATGCTCTTTAAACTCTTAGTTCCACACCATTGATCTCTCTAATATACATATCATCAAATATATGGTTGAATTGATCCGTGGAATGATCAATTCCTTCCTACAGTGCGCTTCACAAACAATTTCGATCTCACAGATTCTCTACACTCTCTCATCACTCCTCACTCCATAGATTTCCTTTTTCATTATTGAATTCCTCCTTCTACCATGTCTATTGGTTATTCCTTTTATACTCATGAACTCCTTTGACATCAATGACAACTATATTCTCAACAATATCCCCCTTTTGGCATTGATGGAAGCATCTAAACATTTTCTTCCTTTGACAATAATGACAAAGGATGACCTGTATTGATGTACTCATTTTGATATAGGATTTGTTGTCCTCTTCTTTCTGACAACTCCCTCTGTCATCATATCTCCCCTTTGTTAACTGGACTTGGTACTAACTAATGTATTATCATATATATTAATATTTACTTTGTTGCAACGAGTTCTTGAATGATAACTTGAATTATAGATCCATGGACTCCCCCTGTAACTATACTTCCTCTCCTTTGTTCACATTTTTTTGACTGAGTTTATACTCAACATTACACTATTTTTTGTTTTTTTTTAAACCTGTATTATGTTATTTGCTCGTCTTAAGAAGTCTTCACATAACCCTTGGTGTGAGATAACAACAGGATTTGTACAAGTTTGAGAGACAAATTAGAAACAACTTCCTTAAACTGATATATATATTTTTAAAATACCCATTGTTCCTTCACAATTTTCACTATTATTTCTACTCATCCTAGCACTTTTCAAATTAAATTTCAATAGACTGATTTTTTTTATTTTTTAGATCATACTTGCGTTTTCTTTCACGGTCAACAATTTTTACGTGTCATGACTTCAAATTCTAAATGAACATAAAATATTTATCTTCTATTGGATTGCACAATTCATGGTCTTCATGAATCACACATTTTGTTGTTCTCATGTTACTTCATAGGTATTACACTTTCTCTATGTCAACCATACACCAATCTTATCATTTAACCGTGATCATCTATTGTCTTTGAGGAAGATAGCTCTCAACATACTTCAACATTAGATACCAATTGAATTTTCTGACTTTAACTCCCCCTGAGTAAATGATCCCTCCTAATGTTATTTTTAGGGTTCTATTTAAATCATGAGAGATCTTAGAAAAGAATCCCACAATCATCACTATATCCTTCTTCATCACCTTCATCGGTGTATTCTTTTACATCTCCATCTTGTGTTTCCTCATAATGGATTTCATTTTTATCTATGGCACTATTATGCTCATCATGATCATCTTTGGAGACCTCACTGATGTTTTAAATTTTTGTTTCTTCTGAGTTCTCATAATCTGACTTTTTCCTCCATATATTCCCATGAGGTATCCTATTTACTTTTCCTTTATCATCTTTTGTGTTTGCGTCTTGTTTCCTTCTCAAACTTTGATATTTTCCCTTGGTTATGCAGTCAGCAGCCTTGTGACCAAACTTATGACAACAATGATAGTATCCATAGAATTTCCATTTTTGGTTGAGGAATCTTTGATCATCTTGCTTCACAACTTTCATCTTCTTCTATTGTTTCCAAGATTCTACTGAAATACTCTTCCTTAGTTTACATTCTCTAGCCATATTTCCAAAGTGATTACATTTGTAACACTCGATGTCATATCTTTGAAGAGGTCCAAACTGGTTATGATTCCTTCCTTTTAGTTTACTATACATATCCTTCTTATATTCATAAACCTTTCCGTAAGCTCTTCATTTCATGGCTTTATAACCAAAATTATTACAAGAGTAAAAATGACCCAAAAAGATCTACTGATATCTATTTTTCTTTGGTCTCTCAGACACCTCATAGGTTTTGTCTTTTCCATGAAAGGATAAGACACATTTCTTACTTTCTTTCCTTTTAACATGACTCTTTAGTGCATTATATCTTCTTTCATTTCCACCTTGGTTTGTGACAAAGGAATATTTTGGCTCCTTTACTTTGTCATATCCTAGACCAGTTTTATCATTTGATGGTCTTTGGCTACTTAAGATATCATCTAAGATCCTTGAGTTGTTGTCAAAATTTGATTTGATGTATTTTTTATCAACCCCTTTTCTAAGTTGAAAAACCTCTTTTTCAAGTTTTTCAAAATCTTGGATTCTCTCCTTGAGGAGAACTACTAGATCTTTTTCGGTCTTCTTGGCCTCTTGAATCTGGTTCTTCAAGTCCATAATAATTTGATTTGTTTCTTCTTGGTACTTTGACAATTTATCTTTCAAAACTTTGTTTCTTTTCCTACATTTTTCAATTTCATCAACAATAGCCATGTATTGAGCTTCTAGCCATGTATTGAGCTTCTATGTCCACTTTTGATTCCTCATCTGAATTTGTTGTCCCTATAAATAGCATTTCTACATCTTCATTTTCATCGTCACTATCTTCTTTGGAATAGAAGTTCTTCTTATTTTTCTTAAATTTCTTCTTACCCATGGTCTTATCCTTATGACAACAAGATTCTTCATGATCACTCTCATCTTCTTTTGGGTAAGGACACTTGTTTGAAAAATGTCAAATTATTCTACATTTAAAACATTTCAAGGGTAGATTTCCTTTGTATTTCCTAGTACCTCTCTCAAGTTTATTGATGAAAAGAGCTTCTTCATCATCTAGGTTCTCTAATTGGTTCTTGGATAGGGCTTTAAATGTTCCTTCTTTTCATGAGGGTTCATTGTGTCCCTTCCCCATCTCATATGCAGTGAAGATCCCATGTATTTCATCTATTGTCATGTCATCAAGGTCATCCCATTCTTCTAGAGTGGAAACTTTTGAGTCATACTTCATTGGAAATGTTCTTAGTTCCTTGCTCACCACTTCTCTTTCTTTTAATTTTCCTCCAAGACCTCTAATAGCATTGAAAACCTCATCTACTCTTAGAAGATATTCCCCAATATTTTCCTCTTCTTTCATTTTAAATCTCTCAAACTTCCCTTTATATGTATGAATCTTGGATTCTTTGAATTTAGAGGCCCCTTCATAGATAATTTTTAACTTATCCCATGCTTGTTTATAAGTCTTGCATCATATAACTTTTGTAAATACCGAGTTTGTCAATCCACTCAAGATTCCATTTTAGGGCTTTGGAATTACCTTGATATTGGCTTAGTTCCTCTGGGTCTATAGTTGCTTGGTCATCTATTTTATACTCTTTCTTGTTGATCCATTGTGGTTTTAAATAGGATCTACCTTCCAGTGGTTAAACTGTGGTGAAGGAACCCACTCTGATACCAAATTTTGAAATATTGGACAATATTGAGAGGGGGGGTGGATTAGTATTTTAACTTTTCACAATTTAAAACTGCATTTTCAATTTTACTTATTAAAACACATAATCAACAAGAACACACAGAACACAAATTTATTGTGGAAGCCCAATTGGGTAAACCACCAATACTTCCTATTACTGCAAAATTGTTATTTACAAATATTTTTTGTGTGCTAATACAAACAAGGATGGTATTACACCCTATTTACCAGTAACTACTGGAAGGAGGCTGCAGCCCCCTATTTTGTCAGCTACAACTAACAGGATGCTACTACACCCTATTTACCAGTAACTACTGGAAGGAGGATACAACCCCCTATAGGCATGTTTCCTACCCTAGTGCCACCCTACCACCCTAATATGTTTTTATTAATCTTCCATATTCCTTTACCCTTCAATCTCTGTCACATTCACTAGTCTCTGCTTCTCCTTTTATGATCTAGATCCCACAGAAAATTTCTCTCACTCATCCCTCTCTATATAAATATCCCCATGTTTCCTACGAATGCATCTCTTCACAATTGTGCCATTTCATTCTTCAATCATGTATCTTCATGAGAGATTAATTCATCATTCTATTTCTGAGTCGTAGAGTCATCTACCTCCATCGTGATTCTTCAAAACAACTAAATCAATTCCTTGTTAACCAATTTATAGTTAATTCTTCTAGTCATGATCTTCCACAATCTCTATTTCCGCAATCATCCTGAGCAGTTGATTTTATATCGAGATTCTTCCTAACCATAGATCTCATATAGGATGTTAAATACGCATCATAGATCTGTGACATTTCTAAAAATGTATTTTCTCGATTTCCGCAGTTGTCTTTCCACACCAACCATTTCACATCGTTGATCTCCTATGGGATCTTCCATGACCATTGATATGAGATATCATGTGGATAGCGGAATGCGAGTTTATAACTTTTCCAAGATGTCATTTCATGATTTCTGCTTTCTACACTTAGTTCTTTCCACACCGTCAATATTTTATGGATGTCTTTCTGACCGTTGATCTTCCGGATCGCAGGTGCAGAATGTGGGTTCTCAGAAACTCAAACATTACTTTCGTAATTCTCCTCCTTCCGCTTTCTACACTAATATTTCTGCATCGTCTATATTTTCAATATGTCTTCCTAACCATCGATCTTCCATATCGTGAGTTGCAGAATGCAAGTTCTTAAATACTAAAACGTTGCTTTCGCAATTCTTTGCCTCCCGTTTTCCGCCTTATTTCTTCTGCACCATCAATCTTATGCGCTTGTTTTCTAGACCGTCGAACTTCTGGATTTCAGGTTGCGGAACTATGACATTTCCTAAAAAAAATTTCATGATTCTCCGCCTTCCTCTGTCCTCCTTCCTCTTTTCTTATGAATCGTTGACTACTTTGCGGGTTCACTCCTAGCTGTCGATCTATGATCTAATGTGGATTGTGGATCCTCACTTTTCTTTGTACGGAAATCATTTACCACTGTAGATTTCCTCTCGGATTAAATCCAAACCGTTTATCTTCAATCATATGCAGATTGGTAGATATTCCCTTTTCTTTTTCGCGGAAATCATTCTCCTTCATCGATCTTCTCAAAATAGGCTTCCGCATTTCTCTCGATCGATCTAGACCATCCACGTTGTCATTAAACTATTCCTTAATGAAAATTCTCTCCCATCATGAATGTTAACTAGCTTACTAGTTAAATCTGCGAAATCCCTTGACGATCCTCAAATCAGGATCCCAATCAATAATCGATGGACTTCAAATAATATGAAGCGAATTTCATAGAAATTTCACGCACATCAAAACTTTCTTAGACCGCGCAACTTCTCCCAGCGAAATTGTTGATGGTCGTTAATTTGTTTCCATGATAAATCTCGTCCATCGATCTCAATCTGATTTCCAGCGATTAGTTTCTAATTTCGCAACCCAAATCCTTTTTTATCCTCCTCACTACTAAATCAACGAAATGCTCCTTAGCTGTTGATCTTCGACCACACCTAACCTCCACCGTATGATCTCCATTCATATGGATGATTAGTTTGGGCTTATTTCGGGCATTCTTTCACCTGGGGAAATTGATTCTAGCCGTGGATCTATACACGCTCTTTAAGATCTCAGTTATACACCATTGATTTGTCTAAGATATAGATCGTCAAATCTATGGTTGAATTGATCACTGGAATGATAAATTCCTTTCTGCAATGCTCTTCACAGACAATTTTGATCTCACACATTCTCTGCATTCTCTCTTCACTCCTCACTCCGTAGATTTCCCTTTTCATTGTTGAATTCATCCTGCTACCATTTCTATTGGTTATTCCTTTGATATTCATGAACTCCTTTGGCATCAATGAAAACTATATTCTCAACAATATATACCTTATCCTCATGTAAGGCACCTTGTGAAACCTTCGATATGGATCTCCTTGTTGAAAGCTAGGCTTGCATATCACATTCAAGCATACATTAAATGCTCATACAAAACCATCAAACACAAATATTTGGGAAGGGATGTCCAATTCGACTTAGTATTCATCTTTGATAACTATTTGTACATCATGAGAGAGGTTGGAGCGGTTATATCTTCTCCAACTACTCATTTGATAAAGTTACATTTATCCTTTAAACTATATAATTACATGAATGTGATAACATTTAGGAGGCCAAGTTCCCCCCTCAACATCTCCCCCACCAACTAAACATTTCGTCATCTTGAAGAGAACAAAGAAACATGCATCAATATCCTAGGTCTCTGCTCCTACAACATTAGTCCTCACTGTGCATCGACCATACATACCGATCTACATAGGTAACTCATTCGTAACAATCACCAACTTGATAGGAAAACACACATGTACAAGTAGGGATGATTTTAAGGAACCATACTTATTTAAAAGTGTATAAATGTTGGCGAACATTAAAAATTCTTAAAACGCCAACTATAAAATGATTGGCGATATTTTTCAAAAAATATTTTAATTTCCAAGGATTTTATATCGTTTATATAATAATTTGGCGATTTTNTTACACCATCAAAATTGGGCGAAACATGGCTTCAAAAAATGGAAAATGGTGAATCTTTTTTGGGAGAAAAACATGGAAAAATAGCCCACTGGGCTAAAATTCGCCCCTAAAATTATCCCTGTGTACAAGGATCTATTGTGATTGGTTACTCTTCACCCTCCATCTTCAATCTGGAAGTAGTCCATCGAAGTCTCACCCTCTCACAACAGCTTTCAACTATCCTCTTCTGCAATGAGGTCTTTTGGTTTAAAGCCTCACCCTGGCTCATCTGACCGACATCTCTATTGGTTCAGGCATGCAGGCCTTTTGGCTCTTCGAACTTCTATGCCATTTCTCTGTCTTCTAGATTTCTAAGGTCGCAACTGAGGAACAATTTCATCATTTCCATATCGAGGGGTTTAAGTACATTGTCATCATGTCTCATTAGAGCGCTTTTCTGTGTAGGTCTAGGATATCTGCTTGAATGCAATTGTCATCTTTTGAAATGCCTGTAAGATTGTGTGAATATTGCTCATGTACATGATCTTGGTCGTGACCAACTGCTTGTAGTTTGACTGACTTAACATGACTTATCTTGCAATGGTTGGCAAGAGACCAAATTGATTTATATAAAATGGAGGGGATCGCCTGCCTCTATTGAGACTCACATTTAACCCCCTCTAGACTTCAAATTTTTTAATGAAGATTCACGTCGACATATTGACTTAGTCAACGCAATTACATGCTTACATTGACAAGACTCGACCAAAAAAAACTATATCACAAATTCCAACCAAGTCAACTATTAACCAACTTTACAATAATAGTCGACCATAAAGACCATATTTTTAGAACTAATGTTGACCAAAAAATATTTTGAAATACACACCAAATTGAGTCTTGTATGAAATTTGCGATTACTATGACTTCCTCGGTTTCAAAATAATATTAACTGCATAAACATATTAACCCATAATAAACTTTATCTCTGGTAATCCTAGACTAATGGGTGACTTTAACAAATTCATTAAAATATACACTGCCAAGAAGTTTAGTTGATTTATCCACTCATTCTTATTCAACCAATATGTTGATATAAACAATTCTTTTACCGATCTCAACAACTCGCAACTGTAATAAACTGACGTAAACATATCCATAGTGCTCCATGACCGTGTTCGCTAGGCGGATAGTGTAATCTTGAAGTACGTCGAACTATTAGTCAGTTGATGGCCAAGTGAGTCAACTGCTTCAGTTGATGGATGCAAATCCATAATCACTTGTTATATGAATCCATATCATCAATTGGTCTACTCTCTATATCATTCTTTGGCAACCGACTGGCTTGATATATATTTGCACTCATAAGTAATTAGCAAAAATTGGTTTAGACAGTTTGAACAATGGACCGCTGGTCACAGATCAAAAAATTGTTGGGCGATGGATCACTTAGTTCATAGGAAAACCGTTGGTTGATGTAAGATTTAACACAGAAAGATCTTCAAGAGAGCATTGGGACTTTTTAGAGTTTTTAATTTCCTTCTATTTTTAAACCCATAATTCATCAATTTTTTAACTAATACATCAAGCAACGATTATTTACCGAAAATTTCTTTCATTCATGAACAACACATGAGCATACTTTGATTCTTTACAGTTTTCTTTTCATAAATATCTAACAATTTATTTCGGGTTTGAAAAACAGTGACATAAAAGGATATATGCAACATATTTCCATAGTTTAATGCTTCAAATGTAACTTTCACTTGTACTCCTTCCAGCATATACAAACTACATGCGCATGAGCCCATCGAATGGGGAACCGACCTACTATTATAGAGTTTGTAGGAACCAGCCTAACAAAGAAAATAATCCCCTCAATTGAGAACTAACTACGAAATATTTGTAGGCACTAATCTACTAGAGTCACCAATCTCCTCAATTGAGCAATGAATCCATGAGGTATGTATGCACCAACCTATTGAAGACAAAAATCTCTTCAATTGAGCACCAACTCAGTAAGTTCTTGTGTATGCACCGACCAATAGAAGAAACATGTACAATAATGCTGATATACTCACCTCAAATACTATGCCATAATATATCATTAACAATGTCATAATATTTCCTCAAAACACGTGCCATAGTCGAACATATATCAACCCTTAAAATTGTCATAATATTACCTCAAAATATGTGTCATACTAAACTATATATCAACCCTCAAAATTGTCAAAAAAACACCTCAAAATATGTTCCATACTCATCCCTATATCAACCCTTATAATGTCACATAATCACCTTCAAATTTTCCCCAAAATCATCCTTACATCAACCCTTTATACTGTCACATAATCTCATTCGAATTTATTCCAAAATCAATCCTTAAAGCATCTCCAAAATTGTCACAAGATCACCTAAAGCATTCTCCAATATCATCCCTCAAAACATCTCCAAAATTGTCACAACATCACCTTGAAATCTTCTCCAATATCTTCCCTTAAAACATCATAAGATTACCTTGAAATATCCTCCATACTAAGCCTTTAAAACATCTCCAAACTTGTATTCCTCTCATAAAACACAACCTTATTTCAGATCCAGTATTTCTTGTTTCTCCTTGAATAATGTGCCTCCTTTATGTATATTTATATTATTTTAAGTCATTTTTCATGGGCTGACCTGTAAATTTCTAAGAGGGTTGAACTTACAGTTTGGAAGGGATATTTTAAAACTTATATCTTCGTAGTCCTATGTATTTAGAAGGAGTTCCATATACTATTTGAAAGATATTGGAATAATATTTTCAACCATATATCATATTCTACCATCTGAGCTAGTTATTCAAAGAAAAGAGTCCTTCAAAGACATGGTATCGAAACTACGAATCCAAAGTCCAAGAATGTCCATCTGCGATTTCCTCCCGTCTTTGACATCAATGACAAAATATTTTCAACAATATTCATCTTGAACATATGTAGTCTCTCGTTTCCTTTGACATCAATGACAATAATATTTTTGACATAAAGAACATCAAAAGTGAATTGTTAGTATGCCAAATTGTGTCAATCATATAACACACTTGTCTACTATGCTATTTACTTCCACCTTTTTTTATAATTTATTTATTTATTATCAAATGGTCCACAATTACGATGTCGGTATCTTCTTGAATATATTCTCCTTTTGATTCTTGTGGTTATCGAGAACCTAAAATATGTCTTCATGCATGCAGTATAGCAGGATCCACATCTACAATTAAAACAAACCATTTATAAGTAACCTCGTTCATGTGATATGAACTTAAAAAATATAATTTCCAAGTCACATTGCTCATATTACATGTTGTATAAGACATGGTGGTAGAGTCAACCTTTGGCTAATCACCACCCATAGCTTAGAAAATGAGTGTTTAATTCCTAACAACATATACAATAATACTTATAGTTATTTTATAGTGTATAATCCATAAATATGTTTATAATTGACTATTCAAAATATATTAACTTATTTACCACCTCACTAACAACAAAAGTATTATGTGTCTTACCTTTCTTTCAAGGTGACTTTTAGATCCTTTTCAGCGGGAATAATGCCATAGTTGGTTGACTACATATCTAACATTACTCAATTGAGTAACAAAGCTTTTAAATTATAGTTACAAAATCAATAAAGAAAACTTTTAAATTTTAGTGCTTATATATCTCTATTTTGTTTTAACATAGCTTTTTGGGACACAATTGTGTCACGCAACCTTGTCCAATCTAACCTTTGTTGCATTTGAGACTACCAAATCGTTTGAAATGTTAATATTGTTCAGTCAATCATATAATATTCATAGTTATAAGTTGTATTTACATTATATTATTTTTTCCTTTTCAACTCTCCATCTTTTAACAACATTCCTTTGTTTTTCATCTTCTTCTGGTTATAATTCTCCAATTTTGCAGTCCACTCGTTTATTGGAACTAGTGTATGTTGCTCATAATTAGAATATAGTGTGATATTAGTGTGGTAGTTTTTTTGCACCGATTTCAAATACCTCCCTACCATATAATCAACCATGTTTTGGTTGAATAGAGGGATTAGTGCTTGAAAGGTTTTATCATGTACTTACAAGAGACTAATGCAATATGATGCAATATTGTGTGTATTTCCCACTCTAAGGATTCAACCCATACCAAGGAAATACTCACAAGATAAACAATCTCTAGTAATAAGTATTCCTAATATTACCAAATACATTATTTCATTTAATGGAAATATCCAAAAAAATCATGGAATCTTCAATTCATGTATCAATTCAAGTTTTAGAGAATATGTAAGACTAGTCCTATTGGAGATACTTGACTCGAAAAGTATCCAAACTAGTCCTCTTGATCTCTACTATGCATATAAAACTATATATATTATATTCTCTATTTCTAGGGATATTAGAACTACTTTTTTTATGCTAGGAATTTTCTCTCTTGGAATCCATTACAGGTTTTTTGAGCTCCAATCTTACCATCTTGCATTCTGCATGGGAATTTATTTCTTGGAATTTGTATGCTTTCTTATTGAACTCAAATTGTACAATCCCATATTCCTAATTCTACATGAAAAGTGCGTATGGCAGGGATTCATGAACAAAAATCCATGTTTATTTTCCATTCCACATCCCATGTTCCACTTGTAGGGTGTGGGATGGAGGCTATCCCATTCTTTCATATCTAAGTTCTACTTGGTCTTCCACATTCCTCATGAGAGATGCAGATTTTAAATTACTTGTTTTCTTGATTACCTTGATTCCCTTTTTCCTGATCACATCTTTAATCTGACATCTCACAAGTGCAAAGTGTGGGGTACAATAAGTTTTCCCTCATTGATTTCCTTGCTCACACTCTTACATGTGAATAAAGACAGTTATCGCATTCAATATTAATGATGCATATATACTTGTTATGTCCCTGACAAGGGGATATATATGAATCGGTCAGGTATATTATGTAGAGTAATTTGTAGTAACTTTAACAAAAACATGTAATTTAGAGTAAGGTTGTGTATTATTTATTTATTTTATTATTATTTTTATTTCATAAATGGTTATTTTTTTAGATTATTATTGATTTGGTGGAGATGACGTTGCCTTGGGTTCTTGTGCCCCAAGACCCAGCGGTGTAGGTGATATCAGCAATGCCATGGAAATTAATGTTATTGCCTCGGGCATAGAGTCTTCTTAGCCAAATAAGGCTCTTGCTGCAATTGAGGTGCATACTAATTGAGGTGCATACTAATCGAAGCAAGCAACAATATAAGACAACATAAAAATTAAAAACTATATATTTTTATATCATTTTTCAAACATATTACCTTGATCTATACATGGAATAAAGCTGCCATGACCTATGACTATTTTCATTATCGAGAGTCGAGACCGTCTACAAATCTCTCAGATCTATGTAGCCAATTCGTGGTTTTTCAAGCTCCTTGAATCTCTCAACAGCTTCACTAATCAAATCAATGGGTATGTGCATATGAGGAATCTATGTTGACAGTTATTTGCATTGATGGACAAGGAGGCTCGAGACTTGGTAGCCAAACGAAAGGTTAAAGTCATCCCTCAGCATTGGGATATGATTTGATTAGTGAGGTGGATAGGTGAGGAGATGTAAAACACCTCATCCTTAATTATATAGAGGACGAGCGGTTTTACTTGGTGTCATTTTTTTAGTTCTTATGGGAGATATGCATTAATTAGCTAACAATTGGCATTAACTCCTGCGAGGTTGTCTTCGAATTTTGAGTTGGAGGCTTCAAGCTTTACTCGTTTTTGGAAACTATCAATGTTCTAGTGTTGTGTGAGCTGGTGATAAGCCAACATGGAGTTTGTTGTTATTTGGGATGGTTTTTGTATAGACTAGGGTTTTCTGCGTTGTTGTCTTCGACTTTTAGGATGTGAGGCTTAGAGATTCCACCATTTATTGTTGATACAGAGTTTAAACATTTAGTGTTTTGTCATAGTTTTCCTTGGCGTCAATGTTTTTGTTCTTGTGGGAAATCATCATAAGGCTCTTCCAGACAATGTGAATTTGGTTATTGTTTCCATTGTTTCTTGGATAGACCAGGGTTTATGAAATTAGATGGTAAATTCAATGTTTGTTTCTGAAATAGGTTCAAAATGTTGTGATGGCTTCTATTGTGTTCATGTTTGAGGATGTTATTTTGGTGTCCTAACTCAATCGACTCATGAATGGAGCAAGGATTGGAAAGAGTAGGGAGAATCTTCAGCGATGGTTTTGAGAGGCTAGTTAACGATGTCGCAGGTAAGTGTACTAAATTTGTTGGCATCTAAGGCTCTTTTCCTTATGTGAATTGTTGGAGTGTTGTTTTATTTATACAAATGGTTGTTTCAGTAGAGATTCCATCTTGATTTTTCTTTATACAACTAGATTTTGGTTATCGATGTAACTTGTTTGCAAAAATAGTCCAATATCGTATTTGCTTGATTACTTGGTAGATGTCTTGGCAATAGTGTTCACTGTTGTTTTGATTTTCCATCCGGACTTGATTTTGTTGATTTTAACTTTAACTTAAGTATATCAAGTGTCTTTAATTAGGGCTTAGGGAAATTCAGGTGAGGTAGATCCATTGGCTAGGTCACAATCGCATGAATCAATCATCTCGGTCATGCGGTAGAGTGCATCTCTTGGGTTTTGCAGAAGGTGAGGGAAGCACGGTTGGGTATTAGCATTCCAAATGTTCACTATGTTGATTCCAAGGGACTTCCACTCAAGGTTGACAAACTTCACTTGACAACAGAGGCATAGGTGCAGCTGGGAAAAATGCTAGCAGATGTCTATGAAAACCATGGAATTTCCAGTAAATCTGTCTAATGGAAGTTCATACTGTTTGGGATGAAAAAGGGAAATATCATTTTGCTCATGATGGCCCTATTGATTTTTACTGAATGTTGTCGGGGCTTAGAGCTTTCATCTGAATATGAATTGAAGCAATGTGTTGTGATCTAAATAAAAATCCTGCAAAACCCTTTGTATAATTTCAATTCGAGTCTTGTTGGATTGAATCTACTAGAGGTAATAGAGGATCTTTTATCCAAGAATTCGGTTGAATTCTAGCATGATGTAACTATGCTAGTTCATTTTCAGTGATCAATGAATAAATGCTCTTCAATAATCAATTCGAATGCCCATATCTATCTACGATTTTAGAACTATTCATTGTTGAAAACATGAAGTCAAATTTCATATTTTGGAACAATTAAAGATTGTTTGACAAGAAGTCCAGTGGCGTTTGCACTTTTTTGTATCAATGGATTTTCTTTCGTTGCTTATATAAAATGAGTCGAGGTAATGAGTTTGTGGTGTCCTTTCTCTTGGGAGAGAAGGTGAGCTTGGTGGACAAGGCTCTTGAGCCACTCGTTTCATGGCTTTCCTAGTTTGTAACTTTGAAGGCATGTAGTGAGCTTGGTGGGATATAGCTGAAATTGTATTTTTGATTCAAGGAATGAAAAGCTAGTTTCCAGATCGGAGAAAATTGAGAAAATTTTATAATATTAAACTTCTCTTAGATTAAATTTTATCTGCTGCTACTACGTTACTCGACCGTGAATAAGAGTTTCCATGAAAAAGGTCATTCAACTGTTAAAGCTAAGCATCCATATCACACATATTCACATGCATTCAGATCGTCAAATAAATTACTATATTTATTAGGGTTTTCTAGTTGTTGAAACTTGGTGTTATTTATCTTCAAATAATGTTTAATTCTCTGAAGTACATTTGTCATTTACTGTCCCTCAATTAGTGATTGGTATTTGGTTTCTAGTGCATAGGAGAATGTTGTCCCTGACAAACTGTGATATGCAGCTCGATCAAATGTCCAAATGGCAGCCGACCTTTAACAACAAAAGGTGAACAACAGTGAAATATATTAGTATTATAATTCATGTTTCTCTAAACGTATTCGCATGCATTCAATTTTTGGAATTATAATTTAAGAAATTCATGATGAATGAATTCGTTTGTGGTATTTATTTTTAAATGAAGTTTGTGTTATTATTTTTAAATAAAGTTTTATGCATTGTTTGAAAGACATACTTCCTAGACCATCAATTCAATGAGATTTTACAACGTTATATGAACTCATAACAAAGTACCTCATTACTTTTCTTTTTTATTTGTTTATATTTCCCATAAAGAAATCATTTCAAGTTTACTTCTTCAATTGCAAATGGCCTGATAATGAGATTCAATGCTCCATTTAGTCTTTCCTTTTTAGAGGTACGCAACTAGTCCGTTATCTATCAAAGCTGAGATGATATTAAGCAGTGCTGAGATGATATCAAGCGGTGCTAGACTTGAAATCTTGGATAATGGAGCATTTTTCTTTTATTAAAAATAACAGTATAAGAAATATATGACATTGAAATTTAAAAAACTTATTATTAAAAATAATTTAAGTAAAAAAATTAAAGAAGTTTTAAAAATATAATTTGAAATGATTAAAATTTTTATAGGATGATTTAGTGTAAAAAAAAGGTAAAGAAATTATAAAAAGTGTATTTGATTGAAAAACTTGTAAAAGCTAAGTATTTTAAAAAAAAATCATAACTTACAAGTGAAAGTTAAAAGAGGTTTAAGAAGATAGGAAAGAAACTTTGCTAAAGGTTCTTAAATTAAGTATTAATTTAAGAGTGAAAGTTTAAGAGTTATAGTTTTTCAGATATGATAGCTATTAATTTATAAAATTATGAGTTAAGTTAAATAAGTTAACAACTTAGTCTTTTAATTTAGATTTTGGATTTAACATTTTAATATTTATGAAATCATTATGGTTATTAGTCATAAAATCCAAGTACTCACTATATAAAATGGTGGACAACTTAGCCATACACTTAGTCAATTATGTTCAAGGTTTGTGTTTGCTACTTATTATTTATTATTATTATTATTATGTCTTAGATGGGGATATATATATGTTTCCATTAGGTTTATTAATCATAGGAAATTTGAAAATTTTATGAGTTTAGACTAAGGTTTTGCCATAGTACGAGGCAATTTTTATTTAAGTTTTTTTTTTAAATGTGGATTTTTTAGGCTTCCATCGGTTCGTTGGAGGTGACGTTGTCATGGGTTCATGTGCCCTAGAACCACGAAGAGACATGATGTTAGCAAAGTTTTAATGCAAGGTGTCGTTTTAATGCAGAGGATAAGCATGGTGCACGCTCCAAGGCACTCATCTCTTCGAGGTACTACAAGTTGGATTGTCATTTATGAAGGTTCAACCCGTGGCTTGGTATATATTCTAGTTAGTGTATGCATACAATCTTTAAATAATCCTCCTCGACTTTGGTGAGGAAACCCTTAGCACTTCATTTGTAAAATTTGGCTCTTATTCCACTTTGTAATTTCTAGATGGTTGGAAGGAAAACTATGGGTGAACTCTGCATCAGTAAGGGTAATCCTTTGAGATTGGTCGAGGAATAGCCCTTCTGTATATTGAATGTTTTAACTCTCCATGTTTGGAGGCTTACCCCACATTGTCAAGGGACGATTTCATGCTATTTGGCGGATCACAATGTTTGGAGGCTTACCGCATACTATCAAGGGATCGTTTCATTCTTGTTGACAGATGGGTTATGTATACTAAGGTTTAATTCTTAATCTCTAAGCTTAGTACTTAATTCTTAAGAGCAGTACATGTATCAAAGCTCTTCACTTGAGTTCATTCCCATATTTGTTTTCCTATAAGTAATTTTTTATTATGAAGCTTTAACAATTAATTCTCCGATTTAAAACATATATTTTCTCTCACTAATAATTTTACCCTTCTTTGTGGCATGATATTCAACATCATTTTTATGCAGACAATGCGTGGCTATGGCATGAAGTGTACATATCCAGGTATGTATAGCTTCCACAGGGTTGCACAGAGTTTATAGTAGATTACTATCCCCATCTCACATGGATGCTCAGACTCGGTATTATCTTCGGGTTAATAAACTCCCTCTGCGGGGCTTATAGTAGAGTCATACTGCAACCTTTTTTTATTAAGTCTCTGCGGGGATTACAGTAGAGTCATACTGCAACTTTGTTTTATTGAGTCCAATAGATGTTTCACATCTTTCCTTTGTAATAATAGTTAAATATTTGATATGAAGGATTTTCATAAAATAAATCCTTAGAGAAAGTCATGTCGATTACAAGGCTAGGAAAACTATAACATTATTGTTATTGTTAACCTTTGCATATACACTTTGTATATAAATATACATCATTGTTTGGTTCACAAGATTATATAATTGTCTATCTTGTATTTTGTAACCTTGTTAAATACTATCAATTCAACCTCGCTTTACAAACATGTTTGAAATAAATATCAGAGAGTGAATATAAAAATTGTTGTGATAGCCTTTGTGTATAAAGACACCATTGTTAGGGTGTTTCCTTTATATATTGTTTAAAAACTTTATGTCAACCATGCAATCAATATTACATGAACCTGTAGAAAATATTGCATAAATATTAAGGTATTTTTGTGTTAAACTATTAATGCAACCATGAAATCGATGGAGGAAAAAATAATAATAATTACCGTATATAGTGGTGGTTGTAAATCGAAAGGAAGATAGGAATAGTGCCAATAGAACTTTATTTTCTCGATGCATATTCAGCCACTTAGACAACGTTAAAATCTCTACGTAGACGATTGTGAGCTAGGAGATAAGGTAGCGTAGAGATATGTGACAAAATTTAAGTTGTTTAGAGAGATCTATACTTACTCATGCATAGTATCATTTTAACGATGAAATATAACCACGACCCAAAAGTAGCAAAGGTAACAAACGACAACCATAATATCACCCATAAAATTAAGAACATAATCAAGGTGTTTTGAATTGCAAGCTACTCCTATTTTAGAGTATGAATGACTGGTGTTTCCATAATTCCACTACAACCAAAAGGAAAAAAAATGGAGCAGTTACTCAAAAAAGCGTTAATTATCTGTGAATTCTCTTATAGGTTTCAATCACTTCCTTTAATCATAGGTTTTCTTGTAGCTATGGGCGCCCTTCTTGCAATGGTATTCATAGATTGGGTGATAAGTCATTGTTCAAACTTTGTTTAAACATTGAACAAATAACACGAAGGAGTGCTCCACGCCACACAGAAATGAGAAGTAAAACTACTCGATACCACACTCCATTGGATTATTTAATAACTAATCAATGTTAAATTCAAACTATCGATATAGATTTCATCCAATTCAAAACCCAACCATTGGATGAGAATATTGTTAAAGATGGACGACTTGCAACGAAGGAAAGATTGTGCAATTTCTTAATTTCAGCAACGCATAGTAACTGTCATAGATGCATATGGAATAAGAAAATGTCAAGTAACAAACTTTATTTGAGCAACGTGTAGTGACCGTCATGGATGTATATGGAGTAACATTAGTTTAAATTTAGGGTGTATTTAGTTTGATAGAAGTTAAATTTGTGTCGGTGTCATTTGGGGGAGTAAAATATATTTCCAGTCAAAATGGTATTTGAATGGATTTTTGCATGTCATTTTGGGGTAAAATTTGTTGGTATTTGAATCTATTTTGATATCCAATGAGGTTTTTTAATCTAGGAAATTTGGACTTTTAAGTTTGGTCAAATTCAGAATTCCAATGGATACACATCGAGGTATTCTTTGTGCAATGAGAATGAGAAATATGAGTATGTTCTTGATAAGAAGAAATATATATTACATTAGCATGAATACTAAAATTAGAGAAGGATGGAAGCTAATATTATCATTGCTAATTTCAATATGATATGAGTTTATTTTAGAAACATATATTGTCTTAATTTTTTTATTTAAGATATTTTTTTATATGTTATTTAGTTATTTAATTTATTTTTCTATTTTCTTAAATATCTATATTATAATAAAAGATATTTTAAAAACTAGAAAGGTTAAATACATTATATGCATATCTATAGTTTTTCCATTGTTTGTCAAATGCATACCAATCTCTTTTCTCCTCTACATTTAATTGTGTCCATCTTTTCAAGCCAAATTGATTTGAGAGAGAGAGAACTCTTTAAATTTCATCTTTTCTCGTTGAACTATAATACTAAACCAAGAAATATTATTTTTAGTTCTACTTTAAAGAGAAAAAGTATTCAAACGTTTTGTGATACAACTCAATTCATGGCATGTTCCAGTGTTCAAATCCTTTAGAAATATTCAACCCATTAATTTGTAGCTTGTATCTATGTCTAAATCAAAAAAGTTGAGAACTAGGAATATAAAGATATATATGGGAATTTTATTACTCACAAAATTACAATGCACATTGCTTGTTATTATATATGTAAGAGAACATATGACTAATAAATAGACAAAAAATGACAAAAAACATTGTCAACAATAGCAGCATGACATGAGATGTAGTAATGATCTTCTTCATGATGCAATGATCTAGAAAAACACAATCATTAACACTCGAAAAAGGAAAAACTATGTTGATCCATTTGAAGTTATTCATGAAAATATGCATAAGGTTTTTAAAATGTACACAGAAGTAACAAAACCAAATAGGAGAATAACTTAGCATCACATATAATTGGAGAGCCTTCTATGAGAATCCATGAAATATCAATAAGCTAAGTATATTACTTAATTGTAGTCAATTCGTTACCGAGGCATTGGCTACTTTCTCATGTTTAAATTGTATAAACACATGATATGTTGGGGAAGGTACAACTAATTTCTATATTAGATCTAAAACACTCCACTCCCACTATTCATTTATGGAAAAATGTCAACAATATTTCATTCTCAAGAAACATTAGCTAATATGAATATCGTGCAAGCACGCTTTTCAAAGTCTTTTATAAAGTCTTTATCCTTCTCTCTTAATATGTCATTTTAAGGCAACAGACAAGTTATTTAAACATTTTATTTAATAAAACATGCCTAAAAAAATATTGTTAGGATAGCAAATCTCAACTTAGCATCAACAACTTATAATATCTCCATACAATTACAAATCCGATCCCCTCCAAAAGCAACTGTTGTGGTCGGGGACATTGCCACGTCATGGCTCTTGTTCTATTATGGTCACATTGTAGCATTAAAATATCACTAGCCCATATGTAGATATGTCCTTTTTAATATAATATCATATCTGAAGGAAAACAAGGAATTATTACGGACGTCATGCTAGATGGATTTGACAATTTATGTTGATTGACTTAAGCCTTCACTATTGATTAAAAGTATCCTACCTATATACCTATATTTTTTCAGATCACAAGTGGAATGTCAGAAATGGATCCTAGAAATAAATGTGAACCATATTGGAGAGATACAATGAACAATATTACTCAATAAGACCAGGAATTCCATTGGGCTTAATCTTATATTCATAGATGGAGGAGCATGCACACAAGAAATGAAAAAACATGGACATTGGGTTTAGAAAAGGATGCTTTCATGCTGGAGGTATATCACTTTATAAAGGTTATTCATTGGTGTGCCAAGAATTTTTATGTTACACATTACATTGTGAAAGCTAAGGAAGATGGAAAGTTGCTTGTTTTCTTTGATTCCCTTCGCATCAACCGAGGCTTCAAGATGAAAGGAACAAATGATTTCATGAATGCAAATGATAATGGGGTTTCCATTTTGATAAAATGGTTGACACATCCAATCACAAAATATCACAACCTACCAAATCAACATTGCTGAATTTATAGAGCCTTACCAGGAAGTTGCATGGCATTTTGCTAAGATTGTTGGCTAGCAAAGAATAAAAAAATGTTTTAAGGTATGTTTTTTAAATCCTGCACTACATGGTAAATAAAAATTTCATTTTTTGATTAAAGGGAATTGATATGAAGCAAGGTTTCCCACCAACTTGTAAATTGCCAAAACAATCAAAGTTTTTTTATGGCCTTATATCTAGTGTATGTGATTATTTTTTGTGACATTTGAGAATTTAGACCCAAGAGGGGATGTGCATAGAATCAAAACCCATTATGTTATGGTACCCTATATTTTTTAGGCACAAGGCCCCTTTTAGATTTTACAGAGTCCAATATTTGTTTGTCAAGATATTCATATAGATGTTAACTAGGAAGGACGCATACAAGCTAATGAAAGAAGCTCGATATTTATTAAAGGGTAAAGGTGACTTCATTTGTGAGGAGAGAAATACATACATATGACTATATAGTTTAAAGCGAAACCATACCTATTTTCCATATTTGTGAGTGATAAACTCTTTTTGAATGAGCTCTACCAACAATATAAAAAATGGGATTCATTTTTTGAAAGTAAGAAGCAGAAAAAAATTATTTCCATCCCTTATAAATTCATAGGGATCATGGTGAGAAGCATAGTTCATATGACCAAATTGTATTAGTGTTTATGGTCCCTCAACTAGAAGGAGGTTGAGGTAATCAAGTGATATGGCCTTAAATAAATTTTGAAGGATTTTGTCATCAAGAAGAAGTATAGTTGGGAAACATTGTGTTGATTGAGGGAAAAAGTCTTCCACCCAAAATATTGGATTTCAAAGAAAAATTTACTTACATTACATCATGCTGGTTTTGATCCAAAGGTAAGAAAGTATATCTAGGGAGAGTAAGAGTGGAAGGAAAGAAGCTCTTAGAAAATGTTTTGCACCATGTTGAATGCTAAGAATATTGACATATAAGGAGCACTTTGACTTCAAGACACTGCCAACATAATGAAACATTTCGTTCAAGAAAAAATAGACGAGAACATGAATTTGAAAATAAGGATTAAATTAGAGTCTACTTTGACACCCAAGTTACTGTTTACAACACCATTGGATATGAGAAACCCTGAGGAAATATAAGAGTTAAATGAAAAGGTAGTTTCCAGATCTAAGAATATCTAGGAATATCATAGGGAGCGATAGAGGCTATATAAAACAATATTGAAAAAAGGACAATTTTTTTGATGCATTGTTGGGAACTAGTAAGTAAATTTTCTATCCTTTCCCCCAAGATTATGTCTTTAATGGATGCCTGGAATCAAGACATGCATGATGATTGGGACTTCAACATAAGTTATGATAATACTTTCAACAAGACCCTCACATATATGAATGATAACAAGAAGCACTAAGAGAATATCCCTACCAATGTAAGGGTCAGGAATATCAGGGTTGGATGGGACCTTAGGTTGGACATTTTGCAATATTTGATTACTACTTGTGATTTATTGATGAATAGGAGAAGTAAAATATTTTTCAATATCATTAACTCATTCAAGGAGATATATATTCCCATAAGAATTTGTCAAGAAATGAACCTTTCCAAAGATGAGTATGGCTTAAAATGGATGGGCTCACCACATTCTTGGGGACAAAGATAAGGAAATTGATTAACAAACATGTGGTCAAGATTTTAGTAATTGAATCAATCATGTAGGAACAACACATAGGATTGAGTGAAACCCAATATGAACTATTTTCTTTAAGGGCAAAGGAAGAGGTTATAGTTGGCCCCATTAAATTTTTCATCAAGGTACAGGTCGATAAAGATTTGGATAAAATAGGCATTGCCTCATGCAAATATAGTTAGAATAGCGGTTATGGTTCAAGTAGCACGTATGGTGACACCAATACGTAAATCAAGATCCTGATGGAAATAAGAGAAGGTTTCCACCTCCAAAATTTTGTAAGTTTGTTTCTTTTGGACTTCCCACTTCCTCCTCCCTATTGTGTTTTCCATTAGGTTCCTTTCTATATTTGGTTCAGTAAGAGGTTCTTGACTAGAGCAATTTTCATTTATCTTCTTCCAAGTATTTTTTATTTATTATGGGTTTTTGGGGACCCCATCCTTGCCTTTGATGGAAAATGCATTTCAATTTCTCATTTATGTATTAGTCATTGAGATTTTGGTATACGTTGTGTCAACCTACCTTGTTTCAAATAATATTGAACTTTGTCATAATTTGGATCTTATTTGTATTTAAGTATTGGCCCCACCAATAGTTTATATCAAAGTATCCATCTCGTTGCATCGAGAGTAGCGAGGTGCTCTACATCCTTGTTTACTTTCAGTGCTCTACAACCTAGTATGGGGGGTATGTTGTCACAATGTAACATAACACTACACCAACATGTTGGCTAAAAAAATATATATATAGAAACATGTCATCTTAATTTGTCAAATAATAATCAAATCAAATAATAAAAACCCAATATTCAAACAAAATGAAAAGTTTTTGAACTTGTAAAAATTTAAGATAAACAAATTTACTCCAATAAATTGGATCCCTATAGGTGCTTAGTAGATCATGGTTTAAGATGGATCTATGCTGGTTTTTATGAATTCTGTATGATTTCGAATCAAACATAAGATTTAGCAGGGTCTCTTTTCAAGCTCATTTAATATTGAATAAAATAGATTTTAATGTGCTTGGTCGATTATGTCATATTTTGTTTTCTTTCATATTACAAAGTCATGTATGATTCAAAACTTATATTTATAGAGGAAGGAAAATATGTGCTAGAAATTAAATATGTTAGCTCATCACCTTACTTTTATCTTATTTCTTTCCTTTGATGGCTGAGACTGCCTCAGATCCTTCTCATATAACATTTTTCTCTAATGAAAATATTTGTCGATTGAGGATTTCCTTGGGGTTTACTTTTATAATTCTCTTGTAACATTTATTTAAGGACCACAATATAATTTGAATTATCAAAAGGAGGAGTTCCAACTCCTAAAAAAATGAGGAAGGATTGTTTGGGATCTTTCTCATTACCCCTCCAACATTAGTTTCTTCCCTTTGACAAGGAAATATAATTAATAGAATTTATTGCCCTACTAATATTGAGTTTCATCAAAATATACTAACACATGTCCCATTGCTTCTCTTTTACATTGATATTACCTATCTACAAGACTGTAGAAACTCACAAACATTTAGAGGTTCTATAAGCATGCATGGAGGTTTTTGGGATTTATAAAGTGGGATTACCTCCTACATGAAATCATTACACTATAATTTTTCTGAGTAATATATGATAACATTATTCAATTTGTTGTATTGTTAGGATGGATTTGTGTCAAAACTTGAGTCCTTTTTTTCCAAATTAGGATATGAAAGGTTCTCGTGTCAAGATAGACTTTAAAACCTGTAAAAGTTCTAATCAAAACTTAAGGTGATGATAAGTGCACCACAAAGGTCCAGGAAGGGAATTGTGACCTCCAATATTATGGACATCTAGTAGAGGTAAATAAGCCATTTTATTTGCTAATGGTTAACTACAAATACACACCATGTCATGTGATGATAATATGGGGGTGCTAACCATTGGATTTGATATTGTATTCCATTAAATTTTATGTTCACATAGTACATTAAAATATCCTAGACACTTCAATGAATTTATGATAAGAAACATAACCTCCATCCAATTCCAATGAAATAATGGGCCTATAATCATAACTTGTTTTTTATGTGTTTGTTCTAAGTTGGGGTTTGAATTCTACATACTTCTAATAGGGAATATAAGTCATAGTATAATATATTGATGTCTATGTCTCTATTTTCAGTTTAGGATAACAATTAAATGGATATGCTTTAGAGTCCCTAAATTGTAAACACTCCGCGCCCATTCCTAAAAATGGTATCATGGTGGTATCAGGGCTATAAACAACCCATTACAAATCAAATTCTAGTTTGGAGTCAAATTTTAGGTGGGTGATAGTGGAATTATTACTTATTTTGTTTGAACTACATTTTGAAGCTCAATTATACTTCCTTCCCTTTTTATGTTCGAAATTAAGGTTGATATCTAATTAAGGTCAAATTTTGTATTTTGAAATAAGTTTGAACTAGTTATTTTGGTATAAAAACATCATTTTTTAAATTTTTTATAATAATTCTCTTTGAGAATCTTATCAACAATGAAATGGTTTAATGTACTTGTTTAGTATTAACTAAATCACAATGGAAATTTTTGTCAAGAATTCTATTTTGTGAAATTTCATGCTTAGTGCACTAGCATTACTTGAGGAATACATTGTGTTTGAGGCACTTGTCACATTTAAAAAAAAGGCACATCCCATTGCATTTTTGACACCCCTATGTCACAATTCCAACAAAATTATGTTGCAACAATGACTTTATGGTTGCACTTCCAAAAATATTCCATCAAAACAATGAATTGATAATTGCGATTTCAACAATATGTTGTAACATTGCAGACAACATTGTGTGTCAACAAAAACTTAATCATCAGAAAATTGTTGATATAGTGAAAAATTTCCAATAAAGTATGTGATATTCCATTGCATTTCTAACCTTACCTAGTCACTCTTACAACAAACTAGGTTTTTTTATGAATAGGTTTTCCTTGCAACATGACACTCTTATTGACTTAACTAAGATGTATAATCATCTTATTATTATGATGCCAATATTTTTTAATACAATAATTTCCATAATCTAATCTAACTGTTTTATTGTTAGGTTTAGGATTAGGTTGCACAGGTAGTTGAGTTCACGGGGGACTATTGGAAGGAGGTTACAATTACAATGGTTGAGGTGGTTGTACAGGTATTTGTTAGGTTGTCAGATAATGATCGTTGACATCCATATGACAAAGGATAGTTTTGGTTCATTTGTGATGGATATTGTACCCATGGTGAAGGAGGATAACATTGACAAGGATACTACACTTGTTGAGGATACTAATATTGCAAAAAATGTTGATTAGCCTAATAATCATTAGAAAAATAAGTAGGTTCTTATGGAATACCTATTAACATAGAATGTCAAGTCCCTTTTGGAGTTATGAAACATGCTTGTTCAGATTTAGTATTTACTCCTTCATACCCATGGTGAAGGAGGATACTACGTTTGTTGTGGATACTGATATTGCAAAAAATTTGATTATCCTAATAAGCATTAGAAAACTAAGTAGGGTCTTATGTCATACCTATCAACATAGAATGTCAAGTCCCTTTTGGAGTTATGAAACATGCTTGTTTGGATTTAGTATTTACTCCTTCATACATTGTTTTAAAAATGGGGAAAGATGTGCATTTGTTGGTTGCATGATTTTGTTCATAAATACCACATATTTTGAAATTATTAAGAGGGAACTCCTTCAAAGGGTGTTTTTTTCGACATTTAGGAAATAAAATGGCCATATATTTTTCCATGTCTTCCTGCTTCTACTTGATATGCATGGTGTCAATATGAGATGCTAAAGAACTCAAAATATCAATTTTAAACTTATCCAACAAATTATCTACACAAATCATGTGATACCTCTAGTGGTTGACCCCATGACTTGGCATCCCCTCTCGAATGATCTTCCCACCTTTACCCATCCCTCTTGAATATCTCTTGCAAAGTTCACAAAAATGATCAAAGTTAGTTTTTGAGATATCACCTTTCCCCATTAAATTTGGAATATCAACATATTCATCTGGTATGCCTCTAATTAGAATTTTCCTTTGATTTTCTTTGTCCAAATTATTATGTCTAGATCTTTGTAAATTATATTGAAATATTTCTACATAATATTCTATACTTTCATTTTCTTGTTGTGACATCTTAAATATCTCCTCTTGAAGGTATTTAGCACTGTAATAGTCTTAGTAATTTTGGAGGAAATATTTCTTCATTTCTTCCCATGTATGAATGGTTTGGAATCCAAGTTCCATGAACCATCACAATGTTTCACTCTTCAATGTGGCAGAAAACTTCTCTAACTTTTGTGCATAAAAAAAGTAATCATGACTATGACATAAGACATAAAAGTGTCAGGGTCCTCAGAAATCAAACCATGGAAAGTGGGAGGAGCTAAAAGAGGAATATTATTCATTGGTTATTCGCCTCTAATATTTGAAATGGGGATCTCAAATGTGACATTATACCCAATAGATTCCTCATTATCTTCATTAGTTTCTTCTAAGCTTTATGAAATTTCCCAAAAGTGGAGGCCTCCACCAGCTCTTGATTCTTATGAAGGCGGAGAGTCTTGTGGCTCTTGGATAGGATTATGTATAGCTTTATATTCTAAATCATTGTGATCAATATGACCAATAATCAAATTGTCTATCACTATCTCCATTATGGGAGGATCCTCTAGTCTAGTCGATACATATACCAATGATGATGCAAACTCACTTAGAGCCTCGAATGGAGGAATTTCCTTTTCATGAGTATTTAACCTTCTCCTTCCTAGTATACCTCTTCCTCATCTCCCTACATAATTGTTAATAGTGGGGGTACTTTTTCCTCATCAACCTACAGAATTATAAGTAGTGGGGGTGACTCTTACCGCACTACGTAAATTTCTTCTACGATTCATGCATTTTGCATGATTGGGTTAGAGTGTTGTCAGGACTCATCACTAATATTTAAGGGTGAATGCACATGTTCTTACCTCTGATTTTATTGTACCCTTTTACCCTGCACTCAAGTCATGTTATGAATTCAAGGAAGGATGAAAATATTGTGAAAACCAATACCAAAATATGTTATTGCACCTTGCAACCTCCCTAACAACAACGCCGAAATTTTGGTGAAATTAAATGTCCTTTTGAGGCATAAATTCATCAAGCAATTAATTGTCAACTAGGACAAGTCTTTCATTTAAAAGTTGTCTACAGTATCTATGTGGGTAAAATATATAGTCTAACATTGATTTTTGAAAAACTAATTGCAATAAAGGAAACTCAATCTAGAAAATTTACAGATAAAATGCATAAACGAAATCACGTTAACTCAATATCATACCCTCTCTAGGAAAGGTTAGGCGTAGGTTTCTATTTTTAGTTGACGGTGAGAGTTTTGTAATAAATATATTTGAAAAACATATCTCTTAATCATGTGTCAATGGGCTAATTTCTAGCTTTCACGAACATGCTTAACACAGAACTTAGCTCCTCTGTCATTGTGAAATATTTTGTGCATCACATTTCAAGAAATCGTACAATCCATAATACAAAATTAAAATCGCACTTCATAAATGAAATTACACTAATACATTAGGAAAATTACACTAATACATTATGTGACCTCGAAAAATGGGGCCCGTCCTCCCATAAATTAGGGAAAACTAATCTAACTTACAACTATACTAATCCCAATAATTACATGCCAAACATAGAGTAGAAGATGAATCTTATTGATACAGATTCAGAAAATTACTGAGATAATATCTGTGTTCTCAATACGTAAAAACCTGACTTCTGCCTTCATTGAGAAAGGAAAATTTATACAAAATGAAAGTATTTTAGTTGATTCCATGGGGTTGACCCTATCTATAATTTCTCAACAAATCCATCAAAAGATTAGGAATCCCAATCTTCCTTTGACTGAGTTCATTCATAATCTGGGAAAAATGGTGCATACATATATCATGCATTCATTTAGATCAAATCAAGGAATTAAACAAACTTGAATTGCTTCAATAGATTCATGGAAATAGGAATATTTAAACCCCAGAGTATTGACCTTGTATTCTTGAATTCAACATTCTATAATTGGTTTTTTATCCTTCAACTGAGAAAATAGAGCATCCATCTTGATTTCCATCTATAATTGGAAGAACAATTTTTCTTCCTTTATTAGCAAAAATTTGTTTCCTAAAGATGTGGATGACTGGATTGATAGAAAAGAATTGCTAAGAATCCACTAAAAGATCAAAACAATAACTATAATTGACTTGTTAACTTGCACAAGCAACTAGATCGAGGACCTTTATGATTTGGGAGGTGTTACACATAGTTCTCGTCATCATCATGTAATGAGATCAAAGTATCAGTATTTGCCTCAAATCCTCAAGTTTTGGAGTTAAAAGTGGAAAAGGATTAGTGATTTTACACCTTTGGCCACCACTACACTTTATTTGTGGTCAAAGTATGGTACTTATATGCGTAACTCATTTTTTTTTTGAGTAGTAAGTGGTGCCACCGCTAGTTTCCTTCATGCAATGAGCGATGCTCCCTTGGTAACGCTCTATCCCTGTGAACAAAGAGTGGTGCACGAGTTTTAAAGGTAAAAAAAATAAGCTTAGAGAGAATTCTCAAATATTGAATTCGTGGAGCTTCATCCCTAAGCTTCAAGACCACCTGGGCTGGAGATCCATCCTTATAGGATTCTCCATCCACCTCACCCATGAGATCCTCAACTTACTCTATCCTCCCATGGCTTTAAATACTGGTTGATCCCTCATGGGTAGAGGAAGGAAAATTATGTTATTTTAGCTAAAATTTGGCCAAATCCAACCAAGAATAAGTGAGCAATTGGGAGACACATTTGAAGTTGTTGAGGAAAGGTTTACTTGAGAAGAGACTTCTCAGAACCAAGGCTTTGGTTGTAATTTCTCTCTCTATTTCATTTATGCAAACAAAGGTTCCTTTCCCATCAATGTTATTGTGTTTAAATCATTATTTTCATTGTTTATCTCCTTGGTCATCAACATAATATCATAGATTGAACTTGTTACTCTAATCTAGAGTGTGTTATTTGTTGTGTGTCTTGCATGACAATCTGTGGAGATCAAACACTCCAAAGGCCAACCTATTACATCTTTTGAGAGGTAAAATAGTTTATTCAAGATATCTATTTTATCTTAGGGTAAGTGCTTTTATTTTGTTATGACTGCTTTGTTCTAGATTTGAGTGTTTTGGGCTATGGAAACAACTTCTATCCGCAGAAGGTGAGTATTTATGTTAACAAAACTGGCGACTCCAATGTGGAGACTATTAGAAATTATGGTTATTATTGGTTCTTTCCTTGGCCTCAAATTTCAATTTCTTAATATATCATATCTACTAGTATATTACCTTATATTTGGTTTGATATTTCTTAGAGCCACCTTAATCTACGTTGGATTCTTCATATTCTTGTTGTTTATTATCATTTGGATCTAGTTGTTGACCTCTAACATATTCTTTTTTCACCTTGTGTTTGATTTTGATATCTATATTCACCACTGCACCTGGGTAGTTTTGAAAGAGTGTCCACTGCACCTTCATCGGAGGCAAAAGGAGCTGCCACTGCAATAATATAGTAAACAGATAGTGGTGCCACCACTCTATTCTTGTTGAAAAAGCACAGTGTTGGTGCAGTAACACTCTGTATTCTTCTATAAACCAGTGATGCCAGGTAGGGTTCCAATCCCAATTTGATTTTGAAATTTGACATTTGTATTTTGGTTTCTGGAGATTGTTTGGCTTAGTTCCTGATAGTTTGAATTGTTAATCAAAATATATAAAGTGTGTTTAGACTTGATTGGTGTATACCTTCAAGGACTAGTTTGATTTTGGCTTATGAGATTCTTTTCTATTTGGTTTTGGGTTGAAGACGAAGTTTATGAAAATAAGTTGTGTCTTTAGATATCTGAATGTTTCTTAGCCAACTGGAAAGAAAGTAGTAGTACTTTTATTTTCTTCATAGTTTGATTTGAGATTGTCTTCATATTTCATTTTTGAAAAAATTGAGAGAAAAATTGTAGGTTCTAAATAATAGGAATAGATATGAATCGTTAAGGACTTGATTAGTTTGGTAGACTTTCAGGTGTTTACATTCTAGTTGCTTCTTATATATCTTTCTTCTCAAACAAAAAGAAAATTTTATTATTTGCATCTTGTTTTCATTTTGAAGAATTTGAGAAAGTATGGTGTGTTAAGTAGTCATTGTAATATTTCTTTTAAAAGAGATCTTTTCATTTTCATTTTCAAAATATTTTTCGTTTGAAGTCTCTATAGGTTTGAAATAGGTGTGAAAATATATTTCTATATTATCTTGCTTGGGATTTGTTCATTTTGGATAAGTAGATACCGAACCTCTATCCCTTACTTAAGTAAGGAATTTTGGGAAAAGTGAAAGTAAAAATATTTGCATGAGCATCTTGCATGGTTTTACTTTTCAGTACTCACCTCATGCATTCACCTAACCACAAAAGATAAAATGAAGCACTAGTTTTAGGTTAAATTTTGTAGAAAGGTGTGATAGGTTAGAGATGTGTTCCAACGTCTTTAAACGTAGGAGTTGTTGTTATTTTCCTACACTGCATCCCAGGGATCGTGTGGTTCTTCCATGTATTACTGGTATATAGAACAACCTTTCACGTACCCTTGAGGTGTATCGAAAGGTACTTCACATACTCGGTGGTATATAGGAAGGTCCCTTTCGAACGGTTGTGCATTAAACAACACTACTACGAAGTGTAGCTACCACGTACCTTGTGTATATTGGGATACACTTTTGGGGATCCTGACACCATCTTATCATAGCCCTTTGACTCTCCTATCATCACAATACACTGAGAACAATACTTGGGGAGATTTATACACATGTTTCATTCAGGTAGTTGGGTATTCAGGTTAGGGTACGATCCCAATCCTCCTTGTCGTGTTTTACTGTTGGACCCTGCGGTATATCATGAGTTGTGGTGGTTTGACAATCCTGTGAGGATATTGAATTTTTTACCAATCCTATCACAAGTTTTGATTGTTGCTTTAGCTTGAGTAGCATTTGATTTGATTGAGTAGACAGAGGTTTCATTTCTGAGAATAGTTTGACCTTTCCAAACTGGCTGATTTTCTATGGAGAAGGTTTTGTTGGTTACACAGGTTATAACCAGAATATCCTTTGAATCATGCTACCCAACCTCCCATGGAGCAAGATATGGATACAAATTCCAAAGCAAGTATTGGTTATATGCCTAAATTGGAAGGAGTTTTAGTTACGAAAGGAGGAGGTGAATTCTATCCTCCTTCCAATGTTCCCATTGTTGATTTATCAGTACCACCTTTAACGGAACAACCCTCCTCACGAAATTCATCTTTTTCCACACCAAGTCCTTCTGGAGCTGGACTTAATCAATTTCTTCTTGATGAAATGGTGGCTCCTATATTTGGAACGAATGCTCCATTTTGGGAAACCTCTCTTGGCCAAACTATCTCTCAGTTGGGTTCTACTAGTACCATAAATGTGTTAGCTATGGAGCTAAATCCAAACTCTAGAAGGCCTTTACCCTACCTTTTACCTAGTGATATATTGGGAAGATCATTGAATTTCCCCTCTAGTTCCATTCTAGTGAATGCTCCGTTTGCACCCACGGTGGCTAGGCTTACCACTCATGCAGGGGTGCCATAGTCTACTCAAAATTTGTTGTCAAATTTCCAAATGGGAGGAACTTCTATGCCTCTCATAGCTTTGTCGAACGTTGGAAGTCAGTTTTTACCATCTACATCCCATACATCTAGGGGATCTTGTGTACCCGATTTACATAATATTCCACAATATCCCCCTCCAGCCATTGGAACTAGTGGTCATGTTGTTTATGGTCCTAATTGTCCTTCTTCGTAGCCTCCTACATCATCTTGGGCCCCTCCTCAATATCCCAATATTGGTAATTAATAACTTAGAGGGCACAATACAATAATATGTTATATGTCCCTTATCCTAGAGGAGTTACCAATGAGTGGACTCAACCTACTTACGGACCCCAAGATGGACCTAACCAAGAACAACCACCATTCATGGGTCAAAGTGCTCCCAATTATCAAAAATTTGTTGGTTACTATGGTAAACCTTGACAAACCTACAATCCTACTAGGGTAGCCTTACCCTATCAATTACAATTACCCACAACCCAACCGACAGCTTCTTGTTGGGCACTCTATATGCAAGTTAATTAAAGCCAACATACAGAATGTTCAATATAAATTGTCAACCAATAAATTCTTTTTATTGCAAAGATAATTTACATTGTCTGTGCTTAAACACTAAGTAGTTGATGCTGTTGAATAAACTATCCTACCTATCTATTCAGCCCAACTCATCCCATGATTAATTTAATCTAAATTACCTTCCTAAAAATGCATAATTGTAATTACCTTCCTACAACTTTAATATAGAAATGAAAGATTCAAGAAATAAACATCTAGACTTACTTTTGCAGAAAGTTAAATCCTAATTTACTAGGCCATATGGAAATCCATTATAACTATCTTAATTCAACCTTAATCTAAGAATCAGAAATGCAGAAATTGAACTTCAACAATTATAACTATAAATGGACTGAATTAGCAAACCTCAAGAAAGACAACAATTGAAAGAAACTATGGATAAGCTTGGTTGTTACAGCTATCACAAAATTGCATAAAGGAAATTAACCTATGCAGTTGACTATCACACCACTTTGCTGCAGCTTACAGGAAATGCAATTACTGATCATTCAAGGAAACACATAATGAATCATTACTGTTGCAGCTATTATAAAAGAATGTGTCTACTATAACATCCACACCACACGACAGAAAAGATAAACACCTAATTAACTTGGCAATCTCTGTGGGAAGGTGGGTCTAGCCTTTAAACAGATATGTCAGAGACTAACACAAGTTAAAACATAGAGATATGAAGAATCTTGCTCCTTGTATTAGATTGTAGAATGAAAGTACAATCTCTGTCATAGGTTATAAATAACGATCAATTATTTTCCAACCATTGGCTCTGAATAGTTCCTAATATTTATACATTAATATTCATAACTTCCACCCACTAATATCGAGTAACCATGAAGATCTACGATCTTCAGGCTGCCCTATTACAATGAGTTGTTACAGTTGTGGGAGAAATAGAAGCAGGAAATATAGGAAGTTTATTGCTCAAGCCAATGATGAAGTAACAGAACCCATTTAAGAGATACTCCATCAATTGCAGCTACCATTGAATAAAGGCGTGCTCCTAAGGCTGAGTGTGTTGCAGCCTATCCCATTGCAGATTGTGTGGAATGAGGATATTTGACTGCATTTCACATGTAGATATGGAGTCCTTGGATACAACTAGAAATGGATGTTCATCTCTTCTAGAAAACCACTCGGCCTAATACACCTGTATTCTTCACATCTTGAACTATCTTCATAAAATCTCAATTTGTTAGCATAATCCAAGAGGAAAAGCCCTGTTTATAACAATCATAAGTATTAATAAGATAAAACAATAAGTAATCATACATGTAAGGATTCAAGGCTCAAATGAAGGAAGAACATCTTTTTGGTGCATAAAATGGAGTAAGATAAGGAAAAATGGGTATAGTAAGTGTGGTAAAAAAGGGGTCATTTATGGGCCCAACATCTCCCCCCATCTATCTTGTTGCATGTCCCTATGCAACAACCTCCATTAGTCTGAATCTGAATCTAGCATTTTACTTTGTTCATGGAGAGAGGAAAAGTTATAAGGGAGTTCAGGTGATCCCTGTTTTTCTAGAAATCCATTATAGGAAACCCAATATCTCCAACACTGCTGCTCATCTGCCTTTGTCAAAAATAAATCTTCCCTGTATGGCTTTATTGGCCACTAGATAAGAGGAAATTTGAACTTGAGTCCCATCCAATTGGCTCCATACTTCCTTATACAGTCCACATACCCTTTGACCCTTGAAAGAGCATGTTTAAAATTCTCGAAACAGTAAGGGTCCCTATTTTGCAATGATAAAGGAGCATCCTGCCATCTATGCTTACTACCTTCCAAAGCCAATTGTTGTTGCATGGAAATTTGGCTGACACAAATAGAGATGACCCTTTCTTGAAGTTCAACCATCTGTCGATTAATAATGGAAGATGTAAGCCTTTGCTACTAGAGAGCAAGGAGAAGGCGAGGAGATTGAGGCTCACTCCAAATCCAAAGATTAGTGTTAGCCACATTATGAGAAAAGGTCTGAAAATATCTCCCCCACCGCACATGATTGCTAACAAAAGAGGCAAAGGCCCTAAGCTAAACATCTCCTAGATAAGGGGTAGGGTTCGAATGGTGGTCCAAAGGACAAGAAATTTCATGTAAATAAAGTTCACAAAGCAGGTTCTACTCAACGGAATTACTTTCCATAAATGTTTTTAAAAACTGGGCTGAGGTTGCCATTTCATAGGGTCTCCCTTCCTTTACTACTTTCAATTTAAACCAAATAAATTGTTCAAATAAAAACACAGGGTAAGAAGGAGATGGTGCCCTAGTGCTTAGAAGCTCTTGGGAAAGAATATACAATTGATCCTTCTCCTTCTACATAGATTTGAACCTTTTCAGCTCCTTCAATTCTTTCTACATTTCTTCCCACCGTAATTTCTGGAATATCAATTCTTCTACCCAATTTTCCCTCAATTCTCTGATATTCTTCTCATGGTCAGCGAGAGGAATCATTCCTTTTTAGTAATTGTCCACCTGCCTCTTCCATTTCTTTACTTCCATTTTTAACAGTGAGATTTCTTTTATCAGCCCCTGGATTCTCTTATCTCCTACCTTTTCCTCATCATCGAAGTCCAGATTGACAAAGTTTTGGGAAAATTGAGTGCATACCTTTCCACCCGATGTTTCCGCTTGAACATTCTGCACTGGGGGTGTAATAGATTCCCCTTCTATCAAGGTTTTAGTAGTCTCTACCTTCATGGGTACTTCTTCAATCATTTTTGGGGATGTTGGTTCTTGTGTAACAACATCTTCTTTTTGAAGCTCCCCTTCAGCAACTTCAGCCTATGTCGGTACTTCTACCAATAATTCTGAGGGTGTTGGTTCTTGTGTGATAGCATCCTTCTCCTACAACCCTTCATAAACTTCAGAAGTTAATTGTGAAGATGTTGGTTCCTGTGTAACAACTTATTCATGCATTTTGATTTCCACATGAGTCTCAGCTACAACTACTTGGATTTCAGCTGTGGCTTCAACAGGGAGATGCAAGACTACTAGTTCTTGTGTGTCAGTGTCATGTCCCCCCATTTCTTCATGCTGCTGGCATTGCTCTTGAGTTACTTCCATATCTTCCGAAATATGAAATTGTTCCCCAAATACCTTGGTATCCCCTGATGATTGTGACTGCATCTGTTCATTTTCTCACAACTCCACATCAGGGATTATGTCCACCTTAAGATCAATTATTCTTGGTTGAAATGGAGTTTCAGCAGGGATTTCTGAGGATGGTGGTTCTTGTGTATCAACATCCTGATTATCTTCATTATCTTCTGTTGATGGGACTCATCCATTAGTTTTGTATCCTAATATGGTTTTGGGGTCACAGTCAAAACTTCTAAGTTTGGATCATGAATTACCTCAATATTTGGTTTACTTGTTTCTTCTTGAATGGCAACCTCGAATTTTTTTTTTGAAGGTGTTGGCTCTTGTGTGAAAACACCCTGATTGGCTTCAATGTTCCCTTCATTAGGGTTATCCATCAATTATGATGGTTGAGACTGTAATTACTCAGCTTCTTCCCCTTTTATATCAGGGATCAGTCCTACCTCTGGTTCATCTTGTTTTCTTACTTCCACATCAGGTACTTCTTGTTCTTCTTCAGCTGCTGGTGCGGGATTTTGGGTCCCAAATGCATACACTATGACTGTGTAACCTAATTGATTAAAAATTTCCCCACATGTAGGACAAACTACTTTCTTGACTTCTTCATCCTCCTTAGCAAGAGATGATCCTTCTAACTGATCTACAGCTTCTACCAGTGTGTGCATCCTTCTCTCTACTTGTTTCCTACATGCCTACTTCAAATTCTCCAATTCTTTCCGAAGAAATTGCACTTCTTCCTTCAGTAGCCCATTTTCATACAAAATCCCTTCAATTTGAGGTTCTTTTGCAATAGGCTCCTATGGAGCATTGCTTGTCCTAGGTCTCAAAATGGGAAATTCAATGTTTTCTTCCATATTTGCCCATTTTTCCCACGCTGCTTCTACTGCTGCGATTGATCTGGTTCTCCTTATTCTCATTGGCCTTGATTCCTGCACCTCCTCCTTTGATCTTCTTCTCTTCTTTTGTGGTAGAGGGGTCTCTAATTCTGTAACTGATGTAGAAGGAATGTTTCTTATTTTAGCATCTTCTCTGGTCTCTGCCATCTCTATTTCCTCCTCGATAAGAGTCCCCTCCATTCCAGAGAATATTCGATGGGGAAAACCTCTACATTTTCTTCTGTCATCATGGTTCCTAGAGCTTCAACTTCAGCAGCTGCAACATCAAATGTTGTTTCAGCTTCAACTTCTACTAATGGAGCTCCCAAATCCTCTATCCCTTCTGTAGGATTTTTTGCTACTGCATCCTCACCTAATTCTTCTTCTTGGTTATCGAATTCTATTTCATCCTCCTTTTCCTGATTATATGATTCTGCCTCATCTTCCCCCTCAACTGAATTGGAGGGACTCCAGTCCTCCTACTCTTCTTCCAATTGAACATCCAACACAAGTGTAGGTGCCCTTACTTCCTCTCTGATTGGGACCTTAGAAAAAAGTACAGGTCCCTGGGCTATGTGAAGTTGGCCAGTAAATTGTTCCCATGTTTGATTTCTCTGAGCTAAGGCCCTTAATATTAATAGTTTAATGAGGTCGTGATGGGTAAGGGAAGAATATGGATGCTTAGCTGATCTAAAAAATCCCGCCATATGATGTAGGTATTTGAATAGAAAAAAATGGAACATTAAGTAGATTTATGTGGTGTAAATGAGACAACAGTGGAAACTCAGAATAATAGACAGTCTTGTACCTACCTTCATAGGTGATATACTTTTTGAGGAAGACGGCCACTTGATCCCACGGGTGAGGTAGTGACTGTAATTCTATTCCCCTCCCTAATGGATGTAATTGTTCACCTACCACCAAAAATTGTTGTACTGCAATGACATTGGGAGTCCTTCTCCCAAACCAAGCTCTTCCTACCTGCGAGAGGCCAGTAAACTCAGCTACAATCGCCTACGAAACTTCTATCCACAAACCCCTGATCTTTGAGTCGATTTTTGTAAGATTTAAAGCAAACTGCAAAGAAGTTTCATGATGAAAACCATTGAGATGTTGGAAAAACTCGGTCCATCCCATGGCTTCAAAGATAGAAAAAACTGTAGCATTCTTTCACAATTCTTGCATGTTTAGAGGTTCATGCCAGGCTGGGATACCCATGTTATCCTTTTTTTCTAAATACCAGTATCATCTTAGCAAATTACAGGCCCCGACAATGGAGGTTTCAGCGTAGAACATGCACGAATAGTTGAGGTTGCAGTTGGGAAAATTTGGAAAGTTAAGATAGTCGTAAGCATAGAATCATTGATAAGATTTTGCCCCAAATTAGCAAAGGGTGGTGGTCGTGAAATAATCTTGAGTGGCTATTAGATCATGGGAATGGACTGTTAATGAAGTACGAGTGTAACGATAGCTATAAAAAGGTAGGTATGATTAACTCTGTCAAATCTAATTAATGCTTAATCATGTAAATAACTAGAACCGTACCTTAATAATTATGAGATAAACCATGAATTCTTGAAATAATACAGTGTATCAATGTGGCCTTCAAATTTAAACATTATTACGCACGTGCCGCCATGATCCTCCTCTTGGCGAACCAAAAAATGTCTTGTCGACCTTGATGGAATCATAATTAAGGTTGTGAGGTGAGTTGGCATCAACAAAATCACGAGCGGCAGAAATTCTGGATGAATTTGGAGTTGCATCCCAAATGTGGACAAATATGGAGGTGTTGCAGCCACAAAGCCATAGGAAAAATCAGCCAAATTAGCAAAGTGGCAGCCGCTAGAAAGAGTAAAAGTGGGAAAAATTTTAACAGAGTCGTAGCTACGTTGAACTGGAAAATGGTTGATGTTTTACAGAGTTGCACCTTTAAGGAACGGGAAAAGGGAAATATCTTATGGTGTTGTACTTGCGATAGAACGAAAAAGTAGGAAAGGTTTTACGGTGTTGTAGCTGCGATGGAATGGAAAAGTAGGAAAGGTTTTACGGTATTGTATCTACGGAATGGGAAAAATAGGCAAGGTTTTATAGTGTTGTAGCTGAGGAATGAAAAACAAAATAGGCAAGTTTTTATGCTGTTATAGCTGCAACAAGGATGAAAAATAGGCAAATTTTGTAGAGTTGCAGCTGCGCCAAACTGTTCATCATTCAAATTATTTTTTTTCTTCATGGAGATTTTTCCCAAAACAGGAAGTTAGAATAGGGGTTCCAGTTGTCAGGCCCGGTCATGACCATTTCTCCCTAAGTTATTTCCTGCACAGATTCTTCAAAAAAAATGATCAAGTACAAAGGAAAACAAAGAAAAAATAAATAAAAATAATAATCATCAATTTATTTATGTACAAAATTTTTGTGTGGAAATCACAGTGAATTTCTAAATATTGATAGGGGTAGAGAAAGATTCCTTCCCTTGTGCTAACTGGTATCCTGGATCAGCTGCAACCTATGAAATAAACGCGTCCCTTGAAATTGGTTTGTGGTACAGTCGCATCCTGTGACCATTAGAAAATAATGGTGTATGGTTTTTGTCAATGGTGACGAGGCGGACTGTACCATTATCAAACACTCTGCCTATATAATATGGAACCAACCATCTTGTGCATAGCTTACCTTTAAATTCCCTTTTGAATCTTGAATCATATAATAACACTTAGTATCCCTCACAGAAGACTCGCTTCTTGATGAACTGATCATGCCAATTGGATCTCTGTTGCTGAATTAATGTTATCTGATCCACAACAGCTATACGTTTTTCCTCAAGTTCCTTCAATTAATTCAATCTATTCCTATAAGATTTAGTTACATCTAAGTTTACCTCCATGGCTATCTTCAAGGTTTTGATTTCAAACTTGATGGGAAAGACAACGCTCTTTTCGTACACCAAGTCAAAAGGAGAGAAACCTAAAGTATTGCGCCATGTAGTGCGATATGCCCATAGTGCTTCCAGAAGTTTGTCATCCCAATCTCTATGATGGCTCCTGATTCTTTTGGTGAGGATAGCTTCAATAAATTTATTGGTACTTTCCACCTAGCCATTGGCCCAAGGATGGTATGGTGAATTTATCATGTACTGAATATACTACTTCTGTAGCAAAGCTTCAAATTTATGTGACACAAACGGTGGTCCTCCATCTGTGATTACTTCCTTGGGTATTCCAAAACGAGTGAATATTTCTCCATACAAGAAATCTATTACAACCTAGTCATTAGCCTTCACCAAAGCCACAAGTTCTACCCATTTTGTCATGTAGTCGGTGCAAACTAAAATGTAAGCTTTCTGTTTTGAGTGAGGATTATAGGCCCAAAAAAATATAAGGCCCATATGTCAAAGGGTTCCACCACCAACTGTGGTAGAAGAGGCATTTCATCCAATCTGTTAGGTTGGCCCATTCTCTGACAGCTGTCACAAGACTGGACATACTTCTTGGCATCCCTGAAAACTATCAGCCAATAATAACCCATTCTCAGCACCTTGTGACCTGTTCTCCTGTCTGCAAAATGTCCTCCACATGGCTCATCATGACAGGCCTTCAAAATATGGAATACTTCATCCTCCCTTACACATCTCCTGATCTCAAGATCAGGACCTATGTAAGAAAGATGACCATCTATCCAGCAATATTTGGCACTTTATTGAATATTCTTCCTTTTCTCTCTTTTTAACAAGTGTCCTAGAATCTTACCTGTAGCCAAGTAGTTAGAAACATCTACATACCAAGGGGAATTAACTGAAACTGCAAACAAGTGTTCATCTGGGAAAGAATCCTCAACTGGTAGGTTGTCATCACTGTTAGTAAAAAGAGATAAAAAATCAGCAACAACATTTTATTTCACAGGTATGTCAACAATGGTAATGTAAAATTCCTATAACAGTAACAACCATCTAGTTATTCTAGCATTTGTAACCGGTTTTTTCATTAAATACTTGATGGTTGAGTGGTCAATGTGTACAACGGTGGGGTATCCAGTGATGTAGTGTCTAAATTGGTTAATGGAGTAAACAATGGCTAAAAATTCCTTCTCTGTAACAGTATAATTGAGTTCAGTAGGGGCCAAGTTTTTACTGATGTAATAAATTGCATATGGTGCTTGACCATCCTGTTGTCCCAACACTGCTCCAATGGCATTGTCAAAGGCATCTGAGGAAATGTGAAAAGGCAGATCCCAATTGGGACCCCTTAAGATAGGAGTTGTAGACAACCTCTTCTTAAGTTCAGTGGACACTATCTGGCATGCATCAATCCAAATGAACTGTACATCCTTCATCAATAAGGTAAATAAAGGAGAAGCTAGTGTGGAAAAATTCTCTATAAATATTCTATAATAACCTGGCATACACTAAAAATATATGTACCTCTTTCTGTGTTCGAGGAGTGGATATGTTTTCAATTACCTAATTTTGGATGGATCTACTTGGATACCATCAGCATAGATAAAGTGCCCCAGCACTACACCCTCGTTCATCATCATGTGGCACTTCTCAATGCTCAAAGATAGTTGGGTTTTCTCACAGTGTGTTAAAACATTCTCCAAGTTTTTTAGTGCCTCTTCAAATTCACTGTGATAAGGGGTAAAATCGTCCATGAAAATATCCATACTGTCATTAACCATTTCCGAAAAAATGCCAATCACAACTCTCTGAAATGTGGCTGGCGCATTGCATAAGCCGAAGGGGAGTACCCTGTATGCAAAGGTACCCTAGGGACAGGTGAAGGTGGTTTTTCCTTGGTCTTCAGGAGCGATCTGGATTTGATTGCACCCGCTAAACCCATCCATAAAGGAGAAGAACTTCTTCCTAGACAGGGTATCAAGTACTTGGTCGATGAAAGGTAGAGGAAAGTGGTATTTCTGTGTTGCCTTGTTCAGCTCTATATAATCCATGCATACTCTCCATTTACCATTCTTTTTGGGTACTATCATGAGTGGAGAAACCCACTCGCTACCTAAGATTGGGTATATAAACCTTGCTTCCAAGAGTTTTTGAATTTCCTCCTTCACTATGTCCCTAATATTGGGGTTCATCCTTCGTTGTGGCTGGCACACAAGTCGGGAGTCACTCTTGATATAAATGTGGTGGGTGCACAGATTAGAAGGGATACCCTTCATGTCTGTGTACTCCCAGGTGAATTCCCCCTTATTCTTTTTCAAGAGATTGATTAGGCATTCCTGTTCATCAAGAGTAAGATTGGGATTGATATTTAGTGTTTTTTTGAGTTCTATCTCGACTGGAACACTTTTCAAATTCTTCAGCACTAGAATGATGTGGGTATCACTGACTAATGTCTCCTCTGTGAGATTTTATTACTCTGTTTCACCTATATTACTGTTCAAGATCCGATAAATTTGTTTATTGACAGTGGTGGGTTCAATGATGAAGTTGTTAATGGCATCATCTTTTGTTTCATCTTTAAAGGTCAAGGATCTCCCTATTGTTAACAATGGGTGAATGCACTCCTCTTCCTCTAGCTCTACCCATAATGAAGTTTTATCTTTTAAACTAGGCTGAGCTAGAGTATACAAGGTAAGGTTTTTCATTTCAGTCCCATCTGAGATGGTCATAGACCCTGACCAATAGCTGATAGAAGCGTCAGCTGTGGCCAACCAGGGTCTTCCTAGAATCAGCGGGTGCCCCCCAAGATGACTTGGGTTGTAAAACTAAAAAGTCAGCTGGGTATTCCCACGAATCAACTGAGATGACGAGGTCATCCAAGATTCCCTCAGGTTTGATGGTGGACCTATATTCCAGTTCTAAAATGGTAGGGGTTGGCCTAATATTAGTGAGCCCAATTTTTTGTACAGATTCTATGGTAATGACATTAATAGATGCACCTAAATCTACCAATACATTTGGTATCTGTGTGTTCCCAATCTACACAGTGACAGTGGGGTTCCTAGGATCATCATATTTGGCCAGGAGGGTTTTTCCCATTATCAGTTCAGATAGTTTCCCTATGACATGGACAGTGGGAGGATCCCTAGGTTTTCTAACTGGTTTTCTTGTACACAGATCTCAAATAGTTCTAGCATAGATAGGCACATCATGAAGAGCCTGTAGTAGTGGAATTTTGACATAGAGGTTTTTCAAATCTCCTAAGAGGTTAAATTGAGGTTGCCCCACTGCCTTCTGCAGTGTCAGTCTTTCAGGGTATGGAGGTTCTCTAATTAGTTGTTTAGGTTGTGTTTCAATAGATGTTTCTCTTTGTATTTCAATCGATGTCTCGATAGGACTTTCAGCATCCTCACTAATGGGGATTGCTACGTTGGATGAGTACTGTTGATTCATCATTTCTTCAGATGCAGAGGATGGAACATCCTCAATGACCAAAGGATCCACAACCCTCCCTGATCGTAAGTGGATATCGTTACAGGGAACTGGAGTAATGGAGTAAGCCGGCATGTTGACAGTCTCAAACTGGTGGACTACTTTATTGTTTGGGTTCGGGTTAGGTTACATAGGCAGCTGCAGTCATATAGGCATATTAGGTGTAGTATTGTTCTAGAGTTGCAAATGTGGTTGCTGATATGGATAAGGGTATTGTTGAGGAGGGTATGGTTGATGAGGAAACTGTTGGTGTGGAAACTATTGAGGATATTGAATATGGGAAAACTAGTTTCCTGGATGGAAGTTCCTCCATCTGGGAGACCAATAATTTTGTTGGTTTAGTGTATGTGTCCAAGAGTTCTAAGAGTTGAAATTATGCATAGGAGGTTGAGAAGGATGCCATGGATGGGTGGAATAAGGTGAAGGGAATTATGTATTCATTTAATGCATATTGTTATTAGGAATATAGCACCTTCTGCAGACGTAAGTTGTTTCTCTTGTCTGAATGGTTCATATCTAGAAAAAATGAGTAACAACTAGGTTGAATACTTTCCCTGAAAACTATAGATGCCTGGAATGAAAATATGATGAAAGACCTGTATACCTACAGAATCACATCAAACATACAACAACATCAAAGATACCAGAAAACTATCCATAGATCCATATTAGTGACTAAGGAATCCAATGATATATATGTTTGATTATAACATAAATAGATATATGGGAAGGAAAACAACTTTTCATTAATAGATGAATGAAAGAGCTTACAACTGTTTTTCCTTAGTGTTGATGCACTCCTTCACAAGACTAGCACCTCATCCCTGATAGCTCCAACTTTCTCCTTTATGCTCTCTAATGGATTAGGCCAGGATGTTAATTTAGCAGCATAACTTTACCTCTTTCTTCTCTCTCCAACCATGGAGTATGAGCTCATATTTATAGGGCTCAAAGGGATAGGAATGCTTGATAAATTGGTGGGTGAGGTGGCCATGAGATCCTCAAAGGAGGGATGTCGAGCTTAACTGACCCAGGTGAGTAGGAATAAAGCTAGGCACGAGGATTTTGTTCTAGAAGCTTCATGAAACCTATTTTTTTCTCTTTTTACCAAGGGCGCCACTTATACTCCCTTATGACAGAGTTGTGATGGGTGAGAACCGTGCCAAAGACAAAGGTTAAAAGCGGTGGCACTTCCTGGTTTTAACATAACTTGGGTGGTGCTACATAAGGTACCACTTATCTTTTTGAGGGTAAGAGTGGTGCTGAAGTTTTGTATGTTAAAACCAACATCTAGAGCATATTTCATTTCAAGTTTGGGATTTGAGGACAAATATCTGTGTTAGGGATTCTATCACATGATGGTGATAGAATTTGAGTGTAACACATATTATTCAAATTATTCATATTATTTGAAAATAGAAACGAGTTTGGAGTCATACCTTGGTTTCGATGTTGCCAAGGCTTTTTTTGGGCAATGAAGTAGGCCGGTTCCACGTCTGGAGTTGATGCCTACAGAAATTCCTTCACTTGAGGTAGTGAGGGGAACTCCTCTATATCATGGTTTAGTTGACAGAGCTAACACACTTCTATTTTGTCGAGTGGGCACTCCTTCAGTGGATGCTTCTTCCTACATTTGGGGCAGAATACACTGAGTGTTAGATCCTCTACTGCTTGTTTCTACTTTGCCCTCGGGACATCTATTCTGAGGAGATGGAGCTCATCATTTTTGTTTTGAAGTTCTCAAGAAGGTTGCCTATTTCTACTCAAATAGCTCCTCCATTGGATGACTTCTGTGTTCTCTCGAAGACATCTCGTTCTAATTTATTCTGTTTGTTGTTCCTGGAATATCCTCTGGAATACCTTTTGCATAATTCAACAATATTTTCAAAGGATTCCTTTGAGATATCCCCCTTTCCCAACAGGTTCAACATACCTAGGCAATATTCACTAATCCCATGAAGTAGTATTATCTTGAGTACATCTAACCCCATATTAGTCTGTCCAGCCCTCTGCACATTGTACAAGAGCCTCTCAACAAAATCTTCCAAGCTTTATTCATCCCTTTGTACCATCTTGAACAATTATTATCTTTTATCTTTGTTGTTGCAGTACTCCTAGTATTTCTCTAGGAACACCTATTTCATTTGGTCCCAGATGGTGACAGTTCCACCACCCAGGATCATGAACCAACGTAGCGTGTTATCCTTCAAAGTATCATGGAAACATTTTAACTTCTGCTCGCTGGAAGTCTAGTCATAGCTGCGACAGATGACATCAAACTCAAAGAGGAATTCATGTGGATCCTCTGTGGCTTTTCCATGAAAACAAGGTAATACAAATGATGATATGTTTTTCATCGAGGCTAGTCCCTCTGGATGTTGAATGGGGAACTTGAACATGGAAACTGTTCCCTCAGGCAGGGGATCATCATCATTGTGATGATTCTCCCCCATCACCTCTTCATGATCTTCTATCTCATGTCTGTTATTCATATTTTCTTCTTCTCTCTCATGCCTTGGTTCCTTCTGATCTTCCTGCTTCTTATGAAACTGTGTCCACTCCTCCTTTCTCACCTTCTTCCCATTAATGTGATAGCTGATGTCTCGATCACCTGCTCCCACAACGCTAAATATTTCTTCCTCCGTAGGGACACCTAAGGGTGTCATAGCTCCTCCTGTGTTCTCCACTGTGGAAACTGTTGCTTCCCCCCTGGGGGTAATTGGACTTCTTTTTACGGAGGATCCCTAATGGCAAGCTCCAGTAAAGGAATTGGTTCTGGAAACCATATCATCAATGAATGTTCTTCTTCCCAATGTTGGGTTTCTGCCACGACCTTGACTACCTGCAACGTTAGTATTCTAGGGAGTTCTAGGGGTAGTAGGAATGTCACGTTGTACTCTTCTCATATTCATGCAACCCAAAACATGAAAACTTAAAAACTGAAGAAAAATGATTGGATGAAACTACTATGGTGTCTAATCATTACCTTCCTCGGCAACGGTGCCAAAATGTTGGGCACTCTATATGCAAGTTAATTAAAGCCAACATACAGAATGTTCAATATAAATTGTCAACCCAGGAAAGTCTTTTTATTGCAAAGATAATTTACATTGTCTGTGCTTAAACACTAAGTAGCTGATGCTATTGAATAAACTATCCTACCTGTCTGTTCATCCCAACTCTTTCCATGATTAATCTAATCTAAATTACCTTCCTAAGATTGCAGAATTGTAATTACCTTCCTACAACTTTGATCTAGAAATGAAAGATTCAGGAAATAAACATCTAGACTTACTTTTGAATAAAGTTAAATCCTAATTTACAAATCCATATGGAAATCCATCAGAACTATATTAATTCAACCTTAATCTAAGAATTAGAAATGCAAAAATTGAACTTCAACAATTATAACTGTAAATGGACTGAATTAGCAAAACTCAATAAATACCACAATTGAAAGAAACTAGGGATGAGCTTGGTTGTTATAGCTATCACACAATTGCATAAAGGAAATTAACCTACATAGTCGACCGTCACACCACTCTGCTGTAGCTCATAGGAAATGCAATTACTGATCATTCAAGGAAACACACAATGAATCATTACTGTTGTAGCTATTATACAAGAATGCATCTACTATAACATCTACACCACATGATAGAAAATATAAACACCTACTTAACTCGACAATCTCTGTGGGAAAGCGGGCCCATCCTTCGAAAAGAGACGTTGGAGACTAACACAAGTTTAAAAACAAAGATCTGAAGAATCCTGCTCCTTGTATTAGATGGTAGAATGAAAGTAGAATCTTTGTCACATCTTATACAATACGATCAATTATTTTCCAACCCTCGGCTCTGAATAGTTCCTAATATTTATACATTAATATTCATAACTTCCACCCACTAATATCAGGCAGCCTTGAAGATCCATGATCTTCAAGTTGCCTATTACAATGCGTTGTTACATCTGTGGGTGAAACAGAAGCAGGGAATATAGGAAGTCTGTTGCTTGAGTCAATGATGAAGTAACATAACCCATTTAAGAGATACTCCGTCAGTTACAGCTACCCTTGAATAAAGGCGCACTGTTGAGGTTGATTCTATTGCATCCTAGCTTGTTGCAGCTTGCATGGAATGAGGATATTTGACTTCGTTTCACATGTAGAGATGGAGTTCGTGGGTACAGATGGCAATGGATGTTCATCTCTTATAGAAAACCACTCGGCCTGATACACCTGCATTCTTCACATATTGAACTATCTTCATAAAATCTCAAATTTTAGCATAATCCGAGAGGCAAAGCCCTATTTATAACAATCATAAGTATTAATAAGATAAAAGAATAAGTAATCATACCTATAACGATTCAGGGCTCAAATGAAGGAAGAACGTCTGTTTGGTGCATCAAATGGAGTAAGATAAGGAAAAATGGGTATAGTAAGTGTGGTAAAAAAGGGTCATTTCTGGGCCCAACACTTCCATTTTTTTCTACCTTGTATCTTCCAGAATTATCCAAGTTAATAAATTATCCCATTCAACATGGCCCTTTTTGGCCAACAATTTCGGTCAAGGTACCATCAGACATTCCAAAATTTGATGGGAAACAAGGAGAAGATCCAAAAAACCAGGTGATGAATTTCCATTTGTGGTGTTCATCTAACTCCCTAATGGATGATTCCATCCATTTGAGGCTCTTCAAAAGAAGATTGAGTGGTGCAGCTACAAAATTGTATCTCAAACTTCCACAATACTCGTTTGTGGATTTTAATTCGTTGGAAACTATTTTTCCCACTCATTTCTAGTTACCTATATGGTATGAAGCTGGTACGGACGTTTTGACCTCTCTTCGGAAAAATACTTCTACTCACATATCCGATCATATTCATGAGTTGAGAAGACACCGAAGGTTACTCAAATATCCCATTTCATACCAACTGTTGCCTGACTGGTTTAGCAAATCCTTGTTGCCTCCTATTTCCTGGGATGTAGTTATGGGAGGTCATGTCATGGAAGAGCAGGTTATTATCCAAGATCAATATTTGGACTTAGTGTTGTTATAGCAGATTTCACCACTCCAGGTGAATCACACTTTGTATGGCCTTCCCCTGTCCCACTGCAGACTCCTTAGTCCCTATGGACCACTTTTTGTCCTTCGATGTTTCCTTGATCATCCCTAAAAACACATGAAAAATGCTATACACGAATTTTAAACCTATAAGCACGTACATACGCGGGTTTGACCCATATAACCACGTACATTGGGATGTGTGCATAGTCCAAATCCTTTTGGAGTTTTCCTTGACATGGATTCGACTCATTTGACTCCTGGCCTTCCATATGCCTTGAGATCGCTCGGATTCGAACTTTCATTACCCCTTTGAAAAGCTATATAAGGAACCCCTTGGTACATTGAAGGTATAAGAGAGAATTGAGAGCAAAGAAACTATAGTCCATTGTTGCCAGAATTTATGCTTGAGTCTGCATTCCTTTGTCCCTTGGAGCACTTTTTTGTTCTTCCCAAGCTTGTCTTTTACTTGTGAGCTTGCTATCGAGAGATGGAGGATTGAAGTGGTGGAGGCCCAAGTGGGGGATTCAGTTTCTCCGGTTCGCAGACGTGCCGTTAGAGGTTGTATATTGTAATCTCTGATTTATATTAATATAAATATCTTTTCCTGTCCAATGATGTGTATTTGAATGAATATTTTATCCATGGGATTATGTCAAATGCTTTTACATTATTGATTATATATGCTAGAATAGATCTAACACCATGATATATAGAATGCTTGTATTGTTTACTTGTTGTTGAGGAAGTAATCTATCAATTCAAGCTGAATATTGGAAAGCTCAACAGGGATCTACTTCAACCATCCAGAATAAGGTACGAGGTCTGATCCTTTAGTGTTAGACATTTAATTTCTATTGCATATTGGAAAGGATTGATTTCTGGAGTCAAGCTGTCTATTGTGGTACCCCAAACCATAGGAATTTCTCTCTGTAACAAAATTGGTGACTCCGCTGGGGATGTTCCTTGTTTTTATTTGGGGTTGGGGGCATAATGGGCTTGATATTATTGACTTGCTCTCTGTTTCTCCCTGTTTCTGTGTTGCATGTTATAGTATGTTCATACATTGACACTCCCCTTTATTGTTTTGACCCTTGGCCTACTTTTTACCACCGCCTTCTCTGTATACGTAGGTTTTTGGCCAAAAGTCACGTATACACGCAGGTTTTTGGCCAAAATCTACATATACACTCAGGTTTTTTGCCAAAAGTCGCGTATATACACAACTGTTCTTTAAACAATCGCGTACATCCTCCCTTTTGATGAGTTTGATGTTGTGGGAAGTTGATGGGTGGGTTGTGAGTGTGGTTGTGTCTTTCTTGGGTTTGTTCTTGTCTGTTGGATGTTTCTTTTGTGACCAGAGACCGCATTTTCATTGATTTTTCTTTGAAAGTAGTTTTAGTCATTTATCCTTTTTGTTTTGCAATTAGGGCATTAATCTTTTTGTCTCGGTGTCTTGTTGGGCTTGTATTTTATACTTGCTGCAGAGACCAAGAGTTTTAGATGACTTTTATTGCATTTTTCATTCTTTTATATTGAAAAATACAAAGTAGTTGCACTCTTAGTTGCATCTTAGATATGGATTTGAGGAGGTACTTGCATTGGATTGCTTGGATGGGAATTGTTTTTAGGCTCTCATATAGGAAGGATTGCATTGACATTTGGAAAGGAATATATATTTATGCATCTCATGTAGTGGCATACCCTATTTTTCATTTGACAAATATTGCACTTTGCATTGATTGTTAGGTGTGCATTTTACTTCTTGTTGCGTCATAACACCACTAGTTGCACGACCATATCCTATTTTTGAGTAATAAATCCAACTAAAATCAACGCTAAATTAAAATGAACTACACTCTTTTCTTTTCTAGGGTGCACCAACAAGCTTAGGTTTTAGGATCTTGGAATAGTTCACTGTAAGTCAATTCTCCAAGATCACTAAACAACAACATCTAGGTGTCTGTCCAGGTGAGTGTGTGAAATCCTTGGTATAACCACTGTTTCTTAGGATCCTCCTCTCAAAAGGGATTTAAGCACGAGGCAGTGTGAGTGGTTATTGATTGGGATGACCCCTAGTCATAACTGAGTAGCACCAGAGATATTTCCAGGATTGTATTCGTATCTGGGGGCTCTTTCGAGAGTTTTGGGATTTGCTACCCTGCCCATACGGTCAATCCCGCCTGCGACTGTCTACCTGAGCATTGATTATATTGAGGTGACCTTATTTTCCTTACCTAGGTTATCGAGGGGGTACTCTGCAGGGGTTATTCCCCAGGTGTCCTGGCCAGGTAGAGGTCAGACAGCACAGTCGCTATATGCGTTGAAGCTGAGGGCCACTATAATTGGTTATGCACCTCTTCTTGTAGTGTATGGGAGTTTCAAGCCTCTCCTAGGCGAGACATAACTTCTGCATTCAGGAGCTCACATATCCTCCCCTTGGTTTGCTTGTATTTTGGTTGTAGATTTTCTTAGGAGTGTGCTCTTTGTGCACTAGTTGGCCTATTGGATCGTGGTTACTTGAGTATAATTATGCTCTCTTGAGTTTGGGTCCTTTTATTTTCAGCATGCCTGGTATCCTATCACCCGTCCTTGGTCCTAGTATGGACCCTGGTGTCAGACTTGGGGGCATCACAGCCCCTTACCATGCTCATAGATTTGGGAATGGTCATCTTCCATCCTCTACTCCATTTGTGGAGGATTTTTTTCCCTTCGCTCGGTCTTTACACCAGTGGTCACCCTCACTGGGGTGGTAGTGTATGCGTGAACGTTGGGTCTACACCTTAGTTTCCTTTTTATGTCTCATCGTTCACCACATTATTTCCTTTGGGTACAGTTGTCATGATCATTCCTCCCTATATCCTATAGTTTGGATTCTTTATTGACTATTTTGGGTTGTTTTGGACTAATATGGTTGTCATGTAGGGTCCAATTTTTGTACACTCTCTCCGAGGTTTTTACCTGTTCATGCCTATCACAGGTATTATGTATGAACTAGCATATAGGTTAGGATTTCACATCTGCTTGCACTTATGCATTACCTTATGACCGTTCCATCTTAACCTTAGGTATGAACCCATTCCATGGTATCATGGAACCTTCATGCTGCTGTTAGAAGTGGTGCTATGTGAATGGTAGAGCTTTCCTATACATGGGTGTCCTACTTAACTCCCCTTTGCATTTGGTACCCATGCTGTGAGTCCTCTCTTAGGTCCGGGAGTCCATTGTATAGTACTTCCATGACATTTCGCAAGAGCCTCATACTCCTCTTGATCTTATGCTGGCCTATTTCCCTCAGGACTCCTTCATGTCAAGTTGTGAATGCATTATCATGAGCTTTGACTACCTCATTGAGCTTTATGCCGGCTCCCCTGACATTGCGTTTCAGCCATATAGCCCGAGCTTGTCTCATGTCTAGCCATGTAGAGCCATTTTTTATATCCTTCACAGCTTGATTTCCCTTTTTACCGGGAGGGGATTTTCCCCACAGTGTCGATATCCTACACATGTATCCTTGCATTGAGCATAGGTATGTTCCACTGCTTGGAACTAGTTTGTTTGCCATTATGACACTCGTCTCCTCCTAGTTTGTAACCATAAAGCTATTTTATTCTTTTTTCAAGATTTTCAAATAACTGAAAAAGTCCAAAAAAATAAAAAAAACCAAAAAGCTGGACAAGGAAAGATGTTATCTATGGCATTCATCGAGTCATGTCGCCTTCAAACAGAGCATTGTATATCACATCCATTGGTCGGGTTATAGTTTGAATTTAGGAGCTATACTCGTTTATCTGAGTTTATCTCCACTGATTGGTTAAGCTTCCAGTCCCCATGGAGCCTCTGTTGATGCCTCCTGTGTCACAGGGATGTCCCAGTTTTCATATCGAGTCTATGCTGCCTTCATTCAGTCACCATACGCCATTATGCTCTTGTTTGAAGGAAGTTGAAACTTGAGTCGGCCATTCCTTAGTTATCTTGACTTTGCATGTCGGCCATTCCTGATACAATTATTGGTTCGTGCACCTTATGATCGAGTCCTTCCACATTATACAACTTTGCTGAGTACCTCGTGTTGGATGATGGGGGATGCCTTAATGCCGTCCTTCCAGCGGATTTCATCCCATTGACTTCAGATCATTTATTCTGGGATTGGAATCTAGAGTCATTTTGAGTGCCTTGAGACTTGCATTCATCAGTGGCAGGTTCTCTCTCCATCGATAGTTTCTTGGGAATACATCAATGTCCCCTAATCGATGGATCCTCTCAAGTGTTCAACCTCAACACATTTATTCACACTTGTTAGTTTGCACTCTAGTACCTTGATTCCCATTTTCATCATTGGTGGGTGATCTCACGTCTGTTAACGATATACATTAATGACTGGTAATCAGACGATGGACTGCTATGTTCGACCTCGACACCTCTATTCGCATAGTAGAACATGTACTCGTAGCGGTTTGTGTAGAAGACTTTCCAGATTGGTGGCATCTCTTATATGCTACCTCCTTGATCGTGCCACTGTTCATGAGATTTCAGCTCTCGTGACTTGATGCCAATATATGTCAGACATTTCCAGCCACTATGGAGATCTTGATCTATTGTATATCTTCATCCATTTTGGAGATCATGGTCCTTGGTATATATTCATCATAGAGATTCTGATTTATGTATATTGTACGTGGCGATGACCACATATGTGACATCATGCATCATGCGTATTCATGGCCATTGTATTCTTATGTATCCGAGACTGCTATATGTACTTGCAGTTATATGCAGAGTTGTATTATTGTACTATGCTGATTGGGTGGCTGGTATTCCATTTGGGATCCTTCATCACTCCACTTCTGGGATGGACTTATAATGTATTTCGGCCATCGTATAACCCCTCTAATCTCATACATTACGGGGCATCTGTTATAGTGGATTTCACCACTCCAGGTGAATCACACTTTGTATGGCCTTCCCCTATCTTGCTGCAGACTCCTTAGCCCCTATGGACCACTTTTTGTCCTTTGATGTTTCCTTGATCATCCCTAAAAACACATGAAAAATGTTATACGCGACTTTTAAACCTACAAGCATGTACATACGCGGGTTTGACCCATATAACCACGTACATAGGGATGTGTGCATGGTCCAAATCCTTTTGGAGTTTTCCTTGACATGGATCCAACTCATTTGACTCCTGGCCTTCCATATGCCTTGAGATCGCTCGGATTCGACCTTTCATTACCCCTTTGAAAAGCTATATAAGGAACCCCCTGGTACATTGAAGGCATAAGAGAGAATTGAGAGCAAAGAAACTATAGTCCATTGTTGTCAGAACTTATGCTTGAGTCTGCATCCCTTTGTCCCTTGGAGCACTTTTGTGTTCTTCTCAAGCTTGCCTTTTACTTGTGAGCTTGCTATCGAGAGATGGAGGATTGAAGTGGTGGAGGCCCAAGTGGGGGATTCAGTTTCTTCGGTTCGCAGATGTGCCGTTAGAGGTTGTATCTTGTAATCTCTGATTTATATTAATAGAAATATCTTTTCCTGTCCAATGATGTGTATTTGAATGAATATTTTATCCATGGGATTATGTCAAATGATTTTACATTATTGATTATATATGCTAGAATAGATCTAACACCATGATATATAGAATGCTTGTATTGTTTACTTGTTGTTGAGGAATTAATATAGCAATTAAAGCTGAAGATTGGAAAGCTCAACGGGGATCTACTTCAACCGTCCGGAATAAGGTACGAGGTCTGATCCTTTAGTGTTAGATGTTTAATTTCTATTGCATATTGGAAAGGATTGATTTCTGGAGTCAAGCTGTCTGTTGTGGTACCCCAAGCCATAGGAATTTCTCTCCGTAACAAGTGTATTCTCAATTCGATACTTTATATGATTTGATTCCCAATTCTCCTCATCCGAATGTCAATCCTACCAAATCACCCATAGAGACTCATGTAGATGGTGTTGTTGGTTCAATCCAACCTTCATCCACAACTAAGCCTACTAAACCTCAAATTACTTCTACAACAACTTCTTCCACTCCTACTATTTTTGATGAGGTGAATGTGATCCAGTATTTGCAAACACCCAGTAATAAGAAGAAAGGAAAAGGTCAAAACAAAAAACCTAGAAACCAGAAGGAAAATACCAAAGCCGCGACTCCAGAGAACGACGCAAAACCTAAAAGGAAGGCTAAGTATCCTTGTTTGTTGTGTGGATATGATCATTTCATGAAGGAGTGTCCTCATCATGAAGAGATAAATGAGTTTCTCAAAAATAACCCCACACCAGCAGTATGAACTTACCCTTTCCCATATTAACAACAATTGATCGATCATACATCTTTGCATGGTCCTTCTTCCTCTACTAAAGAAATCAGGATGATGTCCATTGAGGTCGTTGCATTTTCTACTCGAAATCAAACATACAATAAACCCCCCGAGAAGAAATATGAAGGTGCTTCTTCTTAGAAGAATCCTCGCATCAATCCTTATCCTCCTCCTCCTTCTAATGGTCCTCTCACTATCAATAAAACTAGTTTTGACACAAGATTACGCCCTCCTAAGAGTATGATCCATAAAATCGTTTTCAATCCTAGTGCTTGAGCTACTCAATTCTACAATGTTGTTAAGGATTTATCCCAAGAACATTGCACCATGTCCACATTGGAGGAACTCCAAAGTTTCACTACACAACCAAATAATTTGTTGTCAACCTTATGGGCCTTAGATCTTGAGAATTAGGATCAATTTTAATGTGGATGATTATAAATTTACGTTATCCCATAAACTCGCATTTCAAATCACGACTTTACTGGTGGGTAGGAAATTTCATCAGACTCTGTTAGATGAAGGAGATTCGACCTCGATTTTATCTATGTCTTGTTGGAGATCCATTGGTTATCCAGAGATTAATAAGTCACCAACCATTTTGAAGGATTTCGATGGATAAGGTTTCCAACCTCATGGCTTGCTACCGGCTTTATCCATCGAGTTGACAGGGAATACTATTTCTATCCAAGTAGAAGTGTTCGATGCTCCTTTGGATTATAATTTTATATTAGGAAGGAATTGGTTCTATGTTATGATGGCCATAGCATCATCAGCTTTCCACATGCTCCAATTTTAGCATCAAGGGAAAATTGTAACCAACGATCAAATCGATTATTGTTTGCCTGATATCACCACTACCACAACAAATAATGTTCCTATGTTAGGGAAGTATACTCCTCCCTATTAGTTTGTAAGGGTTAGGATTTTTAAATATTTATCCCTCATGGGAGTCTTTCCAACTATTGTTTCCCCTCCTAGTACGAATATTTCCACGGTAAACATGATATCATTCACGACTAAGGGCATGTCTAAAGGAAAAGAGGTTGCTGAATTTCCTTCTCTCAGTCCACATGAAGCCTTGTATGATGCCATTCAATTTGTTTCTGATTCCTACATAGATGATCAACATTTGGTAGCATCATATCCTTACCATCTTCCCTATTGGCTAGATTCCCCTCTCCCTAGGATAGATTATCTCTCATGGAATTTCCCATCAGATGAGTCCATCATAGAGGTTATGAATCCGGATGAAACCTTATGGGAAGAATATCATCATCGATCTTCATTTCTTCCTAATTCCAATTTGGTAGATTCAGATTTTGTTTATCTTATTAGTTCTAATATCATCGAATATTCACAAACACCTATATTATTACAAAGTGTTGATTTTGAAGGGAATTTATGCAACATCACTAAAATGATTCCCATCGACATATCGGTGAAGCCATGTGTTGTTGAACATGTTCACATTGGCCAGAACTATTCAATGATGAAAATTGAAGAATACCGAGCTCTTTTTAAGGAATTTTGTGAGTTTTTTTCCTGGAGGTATGAAGAAATTCCTGGGATTGATCCATCTATTCTTGTACATGACATCAATACTTACCCGACGGTGAAAACTAGTTAGGCAAAAAATTCACCAAGTCCACCCAAGGAAAGATGCAACCATCGAAGCTAAAGTTTAAAAACTTTTAAAAACTGGTTTTATCTACCATGTTCCATTAACCAAGTGGGTGTCTTATATTTTTCATTTTTCCAAGAAACATGGCACTATTAGGGTTTGTATCGATTTTTAGGACTTGAACAAATCTTGTCCAAAAGACAATTTTCCTACCCCTCACATTGATCAGATCATTAACAATTGTGTTGGAAGTGTCATTTTTTCTTTTATGGATGGATTTTTTTGCTACAATTAGATTGAGATATTTCCTATTGACCAGCATAAAATTACATTCATTTCTTGTGGGGAACCTTTGCTTATCGCAAGTTAGATTTCGACTTAAAAAATGTTGGAGCTACTTTCCAACGAGCCATGTCTTATGATTTTCATGATATAAAACGCATAGTGAAACTGTATTTGGATGACCTACCTGCTCATTCCCAGCAACGAGAATATCATTTGGGGCATCTTAGGCTCATTTTCCTTCGATGTCGTCATTACCATATCCGGCTAAATCCACACAAGTGTGTTTTTTGTGTCGAGACTAGACACCTTCTTGGTTTTGTTGTTTCCAAATATGGAATTCGAATTGATCCCTTGAAAATTGTTTCCATTGTGGCCTTACCCCCCCGACCAATATCACTAAACTCCAAAGTTTGCAAGGGAAGGAAAACTGTCTTCGCCGCTTCGTATGCATATTTGTAGAGAAAACGCATGGCTATATGCGTCTGTTGAAGAAGAACACTCCCTTTCTTTGGGGTGATCATGCTCAACATGATTTTGATCATTTAAAGCATGCTATAACACACTCACCTATGTTATACCCTCTGAATTATTCAAAATATTGTTTTCTCTATATTGTTTCCTCCACTACTACCATTGGTATGGTTCTAGTGCAAGATTATTTGAACGCTTAGGAGCATGTGATCTACTATCTTAGTAAGAGTCTTTTTGACTCTAAAACTCGATACTCACATGTGAAGAAGCCAACTTTGGCTACGGTCATTTTTTGCAACATTTATGTCATTACATTTGACTTCGCACCACTATCATACTCACAGATCAAAACCCTATGTACTATATTTTGACTCACCAGGTCCTAGGGGAAAATATTCCCATTGAATTGTTATCCTACAATAGTTTGATCTCAAATTTGCTAATACCAATTCTAAGAAGTCCTTAGCCTTTGCGGAGTTGATTTGTGACATTCTTCGTTCTCTCATGGAAACTGAGCCTAATGATTCATTTTTGGATTAATTATTGTTCTTGATCAGCACGTTAGATCTGTGGTATGGATATTTGATCATAAATATCCAAACTTAAAGGTTTCAGCCCAACCTATCCCATGATGATCACCAACGTATTCGCCACCACGCTAAGTATTTTCTCATTCTCAATGATACCCTATACTGACGTGGTATTGATTCAATTCTCTGTCGATGTCTTACTCATGAAGAGGTTGAACAAGTCATGAATGAATGCCAATATGGAGCATGGGGAGGTCATCTTTATGGGATGGCTAGAACTCGGAAAATTCTTTGCGCTGGGTACTTTTGGCCCTCGATATTCAAGGATTGCCATGTAGTTAAAAAATTCTCACCATGTCAGATATTTTATCCTAAAAAGAGCACCCAACCTGCCTTGTTACACACTGTCATTGTCGTTGGACATTTTTCCAAATGGGGGGTTGATTTTATGCATTGTAAGCCTCAGCCAGAGGGCATAGTTACATTATTGTAGATGTTGATTACTTCATGAAATGGGCTAAGGCAATGCCTAAATATGTTGAGGTTGGTGAGACTACTGCCCTATTCGTATGTAATCACGTCGTATCTAGGTTTGGAGTTTTGCAGGCCATAGTAACTGATCACCGATCTCATTTCCATAACCAGATGATGACCGAGCTAAGTGCCAAGTTGGGTTTTCGTCATGAAAAATAAACCCCTACTATCCACTAGCTAATGTCCAGGTTGAAGCCATTAACAAGGTCCTTAATACCATGCTTCGTAGGATGTTTGGAGATCATAACTCCAATTGGAATTTAACTCTATGTTTTGCACTTTGGGCCTATAAAACTTCAGTTAAAACAATGACTGGTTTCACGCCCTTCCAATTGGTCTATGGACTGGAATTTGTTCTATATTTTGAATGTGAAATTTCGACAATAAAACTAGCTATTGATATTCTACCCAACCCCTCTACTGAGGAAGAACGTTTTCTTTATCTAACTAGTCTTGATGAAACACAACAAGATGTCGCCTTGGCTAATGAGTCACACAAGAAATAGATCAAGGCTTAGTATGATAAATTGGTTTAGCCCCATGTTTTCAATAACGGAGATATGGTTTTTACTTACAATAAAAAACATGATAAACTTGGAAAAGGAAAGCTAGACTCAATGTGGTATGGTCCCTATATCGTTAGAAAAGTCTTGGATAAAGGGGCCTACGTGTTTGTTAACTATGACAGGATACCTTTCGGCAGCCTCACAATGGGTTGTACCTAAAAAGGTACTACGCTTAGGATATATTTTCATCGGTGACTTGTATATATATGCATATTTTATTTTAAGTGTGGTTTTGTTATTTTAATTATGGTTTTAGGTTCTTATCTGATGTTTCTTATCCCATGTTTTGATTTAAATTATGTATATGGCCTTCTATGGTTTTTTTGATGGTGCTTGTTGTCACACCCTGAATCTCGCTTCAGCCACCTACGTATTGTATTCCCAAGACCATGAATTAGTTCAGGAGAGATTTGTATAGGTCCAGCCACCAAAAAAATTGTTGAGTATCACGCAGTGATAGGGTTTCTAACCAAAGCTGCATCCCACGATATTGATCACTTAGTTGTCTTTATGGACTCTCAACTTGTGGTTTCTCACTTGAAACATGTTTATGCCATTCGAAACCTTGTGCTCCTTCGAATATTTTGAATGGTAATTCTATTGGAGAAGTAATTTGAATCTATTACTTATCAACACATCCCAATATCTTGTAATACAGTTGCAGATTCACTTGCCAATTATATGTTAGATTGGTACATTGCTCATTCTGGACATTGATAAGCAAAGTAACATGGAATATTATAAATAAACAGTAAAAGAAATAAATCCCATATAAATAAAATTCCATTATCAAAGAACAAATAGGACACAAAAATATGAGTCTATGTATAGGGTGAAATCATGAACCTGCGTGTCTATTCTGTGAGAATAAACTTTCGAAATCTGTATTTAAAACACTTTCGGCCGAATTTTTTTTTTTGGCCGAACTAATTTACTTTTTCGACCGAACTATTTAAATTTTTCGGCCGAACAATTAAAAAAAAAATTCGTCCGAAATATTATTTCGGCCGAATATTAAAACTAATGGGGAACCTCGTTATGCAGGCTTTGTAAGGATTGCCAGAAAAATAATGTTCGATAGATACTTTTTCGTTCAAACATTTTTTCGACCGAAATATTGTTCGGTCAAAAGATTCTTTCGGCCAAAAGATGTTTTCGGACGAACAATCTTTCGGCCGAAAAAAGTTATATATATTTTAACCGATGCAACTATTTACAATTTTTCCCCTGTCTGTCTACAAGCCTCGCATGTCTGCATGTGTTAGGCCTCTCCTGTCTACATGTGTTAGGCCTTGCCTGTCTCCGTGTGTTTGGGACTCATCTATCTATGTGTGTTAAGGCCTCGCATGTCTGTGTGTGTTTGGTCCTCGCCTGTCTACGTGTGTTTGGGCGCCGATCTGCATGTGTTAGGCCTGTCTGGTGCTTCGCGGTCTGTCTGTGGGTGTCTGTGTGGTGCTTCACGGCTTCGTGGATTCGCAGTATATCTGTGGGTGAGGAGGAGTGTTGGCCTTGTTGGCATCCATCTGTGGGTGTCTCTTTGTCGACATTTTTTTGTGGGAGAGGAGGAGCGTTGGTATGTTTGTGGTGATTCACGGCTTCGCAGTCTGTATGTGGGCAAGGAGGAGTGTTGGCCTTGTTGGCATCCATCTATGGGAATCTATCTCTGGTGATTCGTGGCTTCGTTGTGGTGGTACTGGAGGCTTCGTGGTGGTGTTGGAGGTTGCGTGGTGGCTGTGCAAGAGGCTTCGCGGTTGTGAGGTAAGTACATTCCATTTTCCATTTGATGTCTGATAATGTTATATTGAAACTATTTTAATACCAAATATACCAGACATGCAGTTTTTTTATTTATTATGTCACCACATGTGACATATATGGATTGTTTGGTCCTATTAATTTATCCCTACCGTGTTCATTGTTTTGCAAAATTAATGTTAAACGTTAATAATAATAAAATAAATTTTAAATTATTGATTTATTCTACATTGATAGTGGGGGTTATGTAAGCTATATTTAAGGTACAGTAGATGGTATTAAGGTGTCTATACAATAATTTCAATGTTAAGCTTGAATCCGCTGCATTATCAATCATTTATCCCAACTACAAATATATTGAAATCTTTTGTGATTGACAAGGAACGAAAGTCATATGAGAGACCATTATATGCCTCCATGCATTAGCGAAACAAATATTTTTATGTATAAATGACAACACAACACCGATATATCAACCTAACTGAAACGCTGATAGAGAAATAAATATGAGTGTACATCTTTATTAAAATAAGTGTGTGTGTCTATGATGGTTTCTGGTTCAACAACAACTAAGTTCTTGGTGTATTTAATAATAAGTATGATCAGCTGGTATTTAATAATAATCCTTTCTATAATTCATGGAAGCCTTATAATCCCTAATTAACCCCTCTTGCTGCTCCCTAACTAAAATTCTAAAAAGTCTTTTTCACATGGGGCCAATTTCAAAAGTACCTTCAGTTTTTTGTTTCATTACAGCCATACAAAAAATCAGAGTATTCTCTGTTCTGTTTGAAGTAAAACTACCCTTTCGAGCAAAACCTATAATCTTCCTTGAGAGCACAAAACTGTAAACTAGAGTCCGTAGACTATCATTGTGCAAAAAAGTATGCTAGTGTTGATTTCATTTATTATTTATCTTTGTGGCTATTTAAAAATTTGTAGATGCTTGTTCCTCTATGCATCCTCACAACTTGTACTTGTGTCTCTTTAGTTTCTTATTGGGGAGGAAGGTTAGTCACATATTTTCCACAAGGATATCTAGATCCCATGAGTAAATTTAGGCGAAACCACAAACTATACAATACCTAAAATTATGAGTAAAAGCTATGAAGTATTAATGATGGCAACAATCAACAAACATGAACTAGAGTTGTGCAAACAATCAACTAAAGATATGATGTCTTGAAACAACAATATTCAATAAAGAGGATTGTATACAACAAGAAGGAATGGATACCACAAAGTAATTGTAAGTACATATAATAGATCAAAATGGAGAATGCCTCTTTTATTAGTCACCGCCCCATCATTAGAGAATCTTTAATCTAACTTAAATATTCTTAGAAAAATAAAAAAGTGCAATGAAAAGGACAATTATTTTCCAAAAGTCATGTGGAAATAATTCAGCTTAACATGATATGAATATAATTGAATTTTAGAAAAATCTAGAATGATTGTTTCCATGTTGGCATTGCATATTTCAACAACAATGTGTTAAATAAGAATTTAGTGGTAATCATGTTTAGGATGTGTGGTCACGTGTTAGGACTGTGAACTAGGCATGATATCTAGTGTAGGCCACATGTTGACTATAGTGAAAATGTGATCTTTCCACAACCTTGATGCAATAATGTGACACACTTTGTTCGCATTTGTGTTAAACTATTTTTGGCTAATGATTTTCCTTGAGTTGTTGCTAAAACACTAGGAACTAGATGTTTCACTAAAGTAGACATTGCATGAGTCCATGATATCAGTGCCAAGCCAGACCTTAAGAGTTTCATTAGAACCTACACATAGAAAGAGCTTGAATCTGTTTCCCCCCTAGGTTGTCAAAAATTCCCACTATTTGTTGCTTTGCATCTAGTGTGCTTTAGTTTACAAATGATACATATTTCCATGAAGTTTCTTCAAGGTACATTATTTGGTTTGTCAAGGATAATTTCCTACCATGACAACTATGAATAATGATATCATGATATTGTGCATATGCTTGGTTCAATATTCTAAGATCTTATCTTTTTCTATTGTCAATTGTATGTTCTATCAATTTATGTTGGTTGTTCATGTTACACAGTAGGTTGTTCCAACAAAGTTGTGCCCTGGAGCACCAACCCATGGGCATAAAACCCTAGATGGTGGAGACTTCAAAACACCAAAGGGGTAGTCATCAAAGCCACTAAGCCAAGTACTTTTGAGAGTAAAAACAAAGGTGTTGTCCATGTTCATTCCAAGAGCTAAAAATATCTCAAACATTATATCCATATAATAAATCCCACTTTGGTCTATACAATAAAAAAAATTGAACCCTTGCTCTAGCGTTAGCCTTGTAGGAACACTGAAGTAGCTCTAGTGCGTAACACACTCCATATGAATCAAAGTACATCAACAAAAGGGCTCTAAATTCTTTCTTTCTTCCTCACCAACATTTCCATAAGATTAATAACTTGATGTGGATTGATTGTATTATTTTTTATACACAATAAGTATATTCAATTGTTTTTTTCTTGTCCTCAAAAACTTTCGATGGGATAAACTACATTAGTTCATTGATGCTTATTTTGATGTTTATAGGAGATATATAGTAGATATGGTTCGAGACAAGGTGTTCACTCATTCTTCGATTCAAAAATGTACAGAGACATCTGAGACAAGGACGCCCAATACCACATGTACACCTACTGAAAGACCTTCAAATGTTCACTCTCAAAGATGGTCTGAATCATCTAGAAATTCTAGCATATTATATCGAGACACATTAGGTATGTGTTTGAAATTTATGCACATGCAAAATTTATGAGTATGCGTGAATATTTATATTTGTTTCAAGTCTTGTTCATTGATTTTACTAAGTTTCATTAGCATTTTTCTTTGTAGAGACACGATGTAATAGATTGTCTCGTGAGAGTGGCCAAGCTTCTGTGTCTAGTCGATTGTTTGATTCATCATCTCGTGACTGTTTTCCATCTTTTGGTCGTTATTTTAGAGAATGACCAATGGACCATCAACATTTTATTGGTAATATGTTACATATATATAATCTATTTAAATAAATTACTAATTTGCATGTGTATATATATGCTTGTGTCTTTATGTACTAAATTATACATGATTACATGTGTAAATGTAGAGGATCATGGTTCTGCTGAGGGTTATGATGATGCATTCAGAGAGGCTAGGGGTGATGATGCATTCATAGAAAATGAGGGTTATGCATTTAGAGAAAATGAGGGTGGAGATGCTGAGGATGTTGCAAGGGACCAAGAGCAAGGTCATGCAAATGCTCAAAGAAAGGGTCAAGGTCAGTGAAGGGATACTTTTGAACAAGCACATGGTTGTCAGCCCATGACCATTTATCCTTCAGATATTCCCGATGCTCTTCCTTGGGAAAATGAAGAGGTTTTTATCACCCTTGAAAAATGTACAACCCACCATAAAAAATTGAGGGATGATATTGCTATCTTGGAACTCCCAACAGAGAGTCGACAAAGCTTGCAAATACTTTTGAAATATTTAGGAAAGTTTATTGGTGCCTATATAACTGATGGGACAACAACATATTGTTTTATTCACTTGATGCAAATGCGGAGGGCTCAGGTGATGGGTCCTGACAAGTGGGTTGATGTAAAGAAGAGGGTATCAAAAGCAGATGCCATTTCAATATTTAATTTTAAACAAGGACCGAAGAGGAAGATGTTAAAGGTGCAATATTTCAAGCACCCTGAGATTGCACACCATTTATATGATAGATTCTTGGCTTCCTATGGTATATTTCCATGGAATGATGAAGTGCCACATTATTTTGCAATATTTTTTTATGCAAAGTTTTTTTTAAACATGAAGCCAAATTACACAGATGTGTCCAAATTTTACGAAGTTGCAAAAGGTAGGACGTATGAACGAGAAGGAGCCTATCATGATCCATTGTTGCCTAAGCCTACACCTCGTTTGGTTCCTCGGCCATAGAGTTGTTACATTACGATCAGAGATGGAGGCAACCTCTCAGATTGGTCTAGAGTCAGAACCGTCATAGGAGACAACTTACCATCTACTCTAGTGGGGGTTGATGTGGGCATGGATGGACATAGAGCATGCGCTCGTTCTCGTGCACATTTTTCTTATAAAATAGACAATGAGGTTGATTCAATGAGCCTTGAATATGCCAAGGCATATGAAAAACATTGTCGAGATGGATTCTTTGATTTACTCCATTGTGAGGAAGGAGGGAGGGGGGAGGTATGCAAGAAATTTTATGTTTTCCTCATAATTGTTAAATCATGTTTTGTTAGTTTATCTAAATATATAATGAACTCATTTGAATTGCAGTTCACCCAAATGTTGGATGAACATGATTTTATGGTCGAATCTAGTGTTAACCTAGGGCCATTGAAAGAGGTAAATTTTCATAAATATCTATAAAATTATATGTTCTTATTATTGTCATCACACATTTTTCCAAGATTGAAATTTTGTTTGTGTTCATATGTTCCGATCCCTTCTCCTAGGACCATGGGTATTTGGCCCCTCTCATCATCAATATTGGGAGACATCACTAGTGTCTCCCAAGATTTGGAGGTAAATCAAGCACCTTTCAAATGTTTTAGTAATGATTAAAAACAATTGGAAGTTTATTTAAATTTAATTTAAGTTACATTTAAATTACATTTTTTAAATGTTTAAGTAATGATATTTTAATTGTAGGTGGGTAAACATATTGTACAACCTTCCATGGCTGTGGATGTGGTAACCTCTTTGGGTGTTGGGCTCACTAAGGTATATTTATTCATTTTTATTATTTTAACTTCAAATTGTATTTTTATTAAAGTTTATTTATAGTATTAAATTTATATATTGAATCTTAATTATATGTTACATGTGTTATAGGTCAATCGTCAGGAGAATGTGGAGAGTGATATCCATATAATGGATATTACATAGTTATATATGTTTTTATACATGTGAACTTGTTGAGTTGACATATTCCATGTCAAAACTTTAAACTTATCAGTTTAACTTATATATTTTAAACATATATATAATTTTGGACCATTCATATATATATGGTTTTATAATTTTGGATCGTTCATATATATATAGAGTTTTTGGTATTTGGTTTTAAATGATTTAATTTGTTCATGTGATGCATAAATTAATGTCTTTGATGTTAACATACATAGATTTTTCTAAAGAACCACTTTATGAATGTTAGGAATGTTCAATATGTTAGTTGTTGTTTATATACAATATGTTGTACTTGTGTTTAAATGATTTTCAATCATAAGTAATGTTCAATATTCAATGCTCTTTAGGAATGTTTTCAATCATTTCTAGGTGGAATAATATATGTATGATATCCATCTGAATTTTCAATAAAATGCACTTTAAAATGCACTTTTGGAACGAACTAATTAGGAATGTTTTCAACGATTTAAGTGGAATAATATATGATATCTTTTGAATATTCATTAAAATTCATTTTAGGGATGTTTTCAATCATAAAGAATGTTATTTATGAATGTTTGTATGTTATGAATTTATATATGCATATATTTTTCTAAAGAACCACTTTAGGAATGTTAGAAATGTTCAATATGTTAGTTGATGTTTATATACAATATGATATACTTGTGTTTAAATGGTTTTCAATCATTATTAATGTTCAATATTTAATGTTCTTTAGGAATGTTAGTTGGGAATGTTTTCAATCATTTTTAGGTGGAATAATATATAATAGATCTGTATAATTTTCAATAAAATGCATTTTAAGAATGTTTCCAATTATTACCAATGTTCAATAAAAGGCACTTTAAGAATGTTAGTTATGAATTTTTTCAATCATTTTGGTGGAATAGTATATAATAGCTACAAAATAATAATTAAAATGTAGTTTAGGAATTTGTTTTCAATTATAAGGAATGTTCAATAAAAGGCTGAATGGATTTACACCCACATTCATGATTTCACCCATCAAGAATGTTCAATCCGTTCAATATGTTAATTGATTCTTATATACAATATGTTGTACTTGTGTCTAAATGATATTTAATAATTAGTAATGTTCAATATTTAATGCTCTAGTATTGTTCCATATTTAGTACTTGTGTCTAAATGATTTTTAATCATTAGTAATGTTCAATATTTAATTATTAGTAATGATTTAGTCATTAGTAATGTATTTTTCTTGTTCAATTAAATTTATGACTTATGTTACCATTTTATTTGAATATTTTATTTGTTCCTTATTATAGCCATTGAATAGCTTTCACATGTGTCTAATTGGTAGGAAAGCATAGTCCATCCACATTAAAAATGATATAATCATAACCTTATATATTATAAGAAACTAAAAAATAAGAAACACCAAAACTAAGCTACAATTCTCTCTATATTTGCAAAAAACACATATGCTAATCATAAGAGAGATAGGGATTAATTCCATTGTTTTTTATAGCATCATGGGTCCCTTTGCCAATTTTCTAATCATAAGAGAGATAGGGATTCCATCCATTGTTTTTTATAGCATCATGGGTCCCTTTGCCAATTTGTGTCCCTTATTTAAGAGTGTATAAACTTATATATTAATTTATGGGTAGATAAGTATGAAAGTGATGTTCTCAAAATCTTGTGATACCTTATTTATATGCTCTATAATAGGACTAAGATAATAATTATAGGTTCTAGTATTTCCTTCCATCCCACTCATCAAGAAATAAGAATAATTAAATATTTGAATTTATTTCACAATCCTCTTTTGTGCAAATTCAATCAATATTTTGAAGGGAATAATTCTACATAGTTATTAGAACCCTGGCCTAGGTTGCTTTAAATTTTAAGTTGTTCATTTCAAAATGATGTAGAGTATCTCTAGTATTACTGTACTCATGTGGTCCTTTCATAGTTCCAACAAAACATCCATAGGATTATGGTTTGTTAATATAAATCTTGTAATTGTTGTGGTTTGATAAATAGGATATCTGTATAATTTTCAATAAAATGAACTTTACTAATGTTTCCAATAAAATGCACTTTATAAAGAATGTTAGTTATGAATGTTTGTATGTTATGAATTTATGATGTTTATATACACTATGATGTACTTGTGTCTAAATGATATTTAATCATTAGTAATGTTCAATATTTAATGCTCTAGTAATGTTCAATATTTAATTCTCTAGTAATGTTCAATATTTAGTAATATTTAGTTAGTAATATTTGGTAATGTTCAATATTTAGTACTTGTGTCTAAATGATTTTTAATCATTAGTAATGTTCAACATTTAATCATTAGTAATGATTTTGATTATTTAGTAATGTTAATATTGAATGTTTGTATGTTATGAATTTATACAATTGTACATATCAATATTGTTATAAAATTAATATAGATCATTTTAATGTACATATGTTGAACAATCCAAGAACAATATATCATATAATTTACATCAATTTGATATATACATACACTAAACAATCTAAGAACAATGAGCTATAAGCTCAACAATGCAAGAACACTATTTTATAAGTTTCCTCAATTTGATGGACATAAGCTCAACAATGTGCTTAAAAAATAAGTTCTCATAATTTGACAATTTCATAACGAATGTGCTTAAAAAATCATCAAAACAATATAGCTGAGAACTTATCAATAATCACTCTATTTGAGTGTCACAATTATAAAACCAATGAAGACGTCCTTCATGTAAAAAGTATGTATCATGTTCAATGTGATTCAAATTAGAAACAAGATCTTAAAGGAATGTCATCTTCAATTATTCTTTCATGATCAACTTTTGACATCTTCCATCTTCTAGCTTTCAATTTTTTATTAGATTTAACTTCTATGAACTTTATGCGAGCTACGCATACCAAATGATTATATTGGCAGCATATGACATCAGGTTGATAGTCTTTAAAGTGAACATCCCATTTAGTTTGATATGTTTCTTGAAAAAAATAACCTTTTAATAGAATTGATCCTCTTTCATATATAAAACCTCAGTCATCATAGTCCTCCAATAATTTCATCTTTCTCTCTGTGCATTGCATCAAATAATATCTCACATTTTCATTGTTGTCTATGGGTGCAACCACAGCAAATACATCTCCTACACATAATTAAGAACATTGAATTTGTCAAATTCATCTTCATTAAATCTAACCATTTTCATTCATTGTAAAAAATAGAAAAATTTAGTAAAGTATACATAAAATTACCTTCTCTAACCAAATAAAAAATTCTATCACTATCAGTTGATATTGCAATGTCCTCTGATTCCAACTCTCGAAAGCTTGCGAGTGGCATTTTTCCTTTTAAATTAATTTTGTTGTGTTTCCAAGGTTTAAAATAATTGTCATTGATGTTTTCACAATTCTCTATTGATTATGTGTCCTCCATGCAAATAGGACAAAAGCATGTTAGCTTCCTACTATCAAATGAAAACACATTTTGGAAGGGTTTTTTTTATTATTGAGTGCAAATATCGAGTTCCATGAATAGTGCTAGAATCATATGGGATTAATCTGTCTATATCTTGGATTCCAATATGCCAAAAAAACTGTCCAACATAAACAATTTTACATGTACATGTGAATAAAATGTTAGTAGATGTACATATTAAAGTCATTCTAAGTTGAATAATTCTGTTTTGAAAACAAAGTTCATACCTGTGCACATCTTTTGATTGTTGATTGTAATCATGGCTGAGATTTAAACGACACCATTGAACAACTTGATTAGCACACACAAACCAGTTCAACTTCAAGTGCTCATTTGATTGACAGATTCAATTCACTGTGTTCATCTTTGAATTTATTGAACAATTGATTATTGTATTTGAGTCATCTCCAATATATGTTTTGGATGGATTTCATACTGATTTTGAGATATTCTGCATCGTATCACATCTCTTTCATTTGGTGAAACACGATAATTTTCCACCCAATATTCATGCATCATAGCTTTAACACTTTCACTGACCCTATCTTTATAGGGTTGTCTACAAATAATTGCCCAACAAGCAAGATCATCATTTGCATCTATTTGTAATCGAAATTTTTTATATTTGTACAATGTTTTCCACGAAGTTCCGATAACCTTTGCAGTCTGTGTTGTCAAACATTTTTGTCTAGTATTAGATGAAATAATCATTGTTTGTATTATTCTACGTGCAAAACTAGTATCTTTCTTTCTGTATTTTCCAATCGTTTTTATTGCATTGGCTATATTTTCGAACACATTTTGCTTCACCTTTGAATATTTTGTCTTCTTTTGAATACCCAATAATGACCAAGCTTCCTTCACCTTCTCGAAGACTAACAAACACCTCAAAATTTGAGCTTGTGTTGCCACTGATTCTTTTTCCATAAATTGTTCACGCATCTTTTCAGCACGATATCGTACAATATGGTCAGGTTTCGTGTATCCAAATTTTTATTTATCAACATTTTGTAGCATGTCGTCATCAATGATGAAGCCACCTATATATATTTCAATTTCAATTTTAATTTAGAATATTTCAAATATACTTAACTTGAATCATAAAAATATGAC
>LPNX010619224.1:183266-207697 GCA_001517045.1 Pseudotsuga menziesii
TAAAAAAATACATCATTTACAAAAACCAGTTACTGCATTTTAAACAAATTTACAATATTTGTACATTCCTGGTTCAATTTCTTCTTGAGTTTTATTTTGAACATTCATATCATCAACATTTTGGTCCAAGTCTCTAGTTACATCATCATTAGCGATGTCTTCAATATTTGTATTATTTTGTTTCTTTTTTTCATGGTATTTGAGTTTTTGTTTTTCATTATGTAAGGCATCATCTCGAGTGCAATCACATTTCCTCTTTCATTTTTTTTTGTTGCCCATGATTATTCAATGTATACCTTCAACTTAAAATAAATTTCCCTCGAGAGAATCTTAATCATCAAAGAAAAAAATTCACCTTAGAAAATACAATAAAATTAAGAGTCATCCACCTCAAACAATATGACTACAAAAAGTAGTGATAATGGCTACAAGGAAGGCTATCAACCAAATTTGACACTTCTAGGCCACGTGAATTACAAAAAAAATTACAGTTTATTTAAATGTTATAAAAGTAAAATTAACCAATATAAAGCTGCATTGAGTAAATATAAATTACCAGTTAAAAGGAAAAAATATGACTACTAAAAATTGATAATTAACCCATTTAAGGAAAGGTTATAAAAAGTAAATATGTCCATAAAATATTGTTCAAAATATTTTAAAAAAATGTACCATAGACTAAATTGGTGCAAAATTTTTAAGAAAATTTGTACCATAAAATATTTTCCAGAAACATCTTCTGTAAAGAAATAAAGTCTCCACCTTAGAAGACAATGTCTAAAAACACTTTACTATAAACATTTTACCAAAAAAAAAATTACGAAAAGAATCTTTACTATTAAAGAAAAATAGTAGGATAGTTTCTAAGAACAATTTACCATAACAAATTTTCCAAAATAATGTTTGGCATCAAATAAAAATATCCTTCACCTTAAAAGATAAGTTTTAAGAATACTTACTAGAAAAGAGAGCCTTCCTTCTTTTATAACTGTGAAAAATGTTGATCAAATATGTTGAGCCTTCATTCATATAAATAAAGAATAGAAATGATGTTTCAGAAAAACGTAAAAACATTTCAAGTTCATGAAACGAAACGGTGTTTTGAAAAAACATTTCAATTTTTTTCCAGCCAGTGGAAAAAATTCAATAGAGATTTTCGGCCAAACTGTTTTCCATCCGTTAAATCTAACTTTCGGCCGAAAGATTAATTCTTTTCGGCTGAAATATTAGTTCCGCCAACAACCTGTAAATTTTCAAAAATGGATTTCCATCCCATATCTGACTCTTCTTCCAATTTCGGAGAGATCAGATCATATCAGATACTTACAATTTCTCTTCACAAATAATACCATTAGTTGCATAATTCAATCTACTTTCTATATATGCGCATTTTGTTGAAATTGGTGTGATCCACTAATTTTATTTATTATATTTCTTAGAAGGTGTCTGGATTGCTTCAAAATTTAATAGAATTCATTGAAATGAAAATTCAATAACTTCTTAAAGACACGATGAAAAAATTTGGAAAAATCATGGTCCTCAACATTGATGTTTTGTATTCAAAAGGGTACTTATAGTTTTTTTGTTTTGAATTTGAAATTAGGGAAGATGTTGTGTCAACCTAAACATGTTAGTTTTATGCTAGTTTTTTAGATTGGTCCACTTCAACAAATTCTAATAATTATTTCATGTTGCTGTTGGATACAAACTTATAGATAGATGTTAGTACAATCTGTCTATATCATCATAACATAAATTTTTTTAATGAACAATAGTTTAATAATGAATTAACTTGTGTCTAAAAACATGACTATTTTCCAGAATTTCATTAATTAATAGCATACTATCAAACACTTGCAAAAATGACATATCAAATGCCAATAAAAAAATCTAAAAAATATTCGATAGAAAGCTAACACAATTCTCTACAACTTTTGTTTTAGTACAAAATGAAATTATAAATACAAATCTAATTTTTCTTTGCTCGAAGTTGACAGAATTGCAAAAACAACACTCCTTTTCTCGTTACCCCCCCCCAAAAAAAATAGACACCTGGATTCATGATTTCACCCTATATATATAGTTTTTTTACAAAAAATATGGTCTCTAGACCCCGACTGAAGTACGTTGGCTTTCAGCACTACAAGATAACAAAATTACTGATACTAATATATTTTCATGTATACATCATGTGGAACCCTAATGGTGATCATGGTATAAACACATGATATCCCTTGCCACTCTACATAGCAAGCGGCCAAAGCGGCCTGATACACCCGTGGTGTGCCTCTGGTACCTCCTAGCGAATTCATCTACTGAGATGTCCAGAATGTATAGAGTGAGTCAGTTGAGATTCTCTTCCAGCTCGGTCATCTCATCATCACCACGGTGTACAAATTGGGCCTCGACTTGCTTTTCTTTTAGAGATGATCCTCCAAGTAGCGCTAGCCCCACATCTAAATGATAAGAAGTAGGTCTCGTCACCATACATAAAATCATAAAACAAAAAAAATATAAAAACATGTATATCTTAGTGTTTTACTCATCAAGGTCACCCCACGACTCATCCATCGATAGGTCTAGGTCTGGATCCCCTATGAATTCAGTGCCTTCATATGTGTAATCCTTAATCATGAGGAGTTTGTCATCCAACCATCAGAAAAAGAAAACCCCATACTTGACTTTTGATCCTCTACCACAATGGGGGGCCATGACCTCCACCCATGTTAGCATATGTGGATCACGTGCCCTCAGCTCAGTAAAGGCCACGTGTGGCCTCAGTAGTGGTACCCTCTAAAAAAAGAATGACACTAGGATTGTGCCATATCCAACATTAGAGGAAATTTCAACTCAAAATGGGCCTTTTAACTTTTATTCAAATTCCATGTCATCATGTGTTAGCCAATGAAATTGCTTTAAATTTGAAATACCGTATAGGTCTTAAACATTTTTTTAATATAAATTTGGGGATAGGTATCATTAAAAAAACTACTTTTTTTGTTTGTATTTTTGACATATCTCCCTGTGTTTTTACTCAAATTTCGATTGGGAGAGCTCCTTGGATGCGGAATTAAATTCCGTATCCAACGAGTACCCACTCAGCATAATTTTGACGGACCCCGCTACCCCAAAAACAAGAAATATCTGAAAAAACAAAATGATGATGTCATCATTCCATTTTTTCAGGTATTTCTTGTTTTTGGGGTAGCGGGGTCCATCAAAAGTATGCCGAGTGGGTACTCGTTGGATGCAAAATTTAATTCCGCATCCAACGAGCTCTCTCGATCGAAATTTGAGTAAAAAAACAGGGAGATATGTCAAAAATACAAACAAAAAAGTAGTTTTTTTTCTTTTCTTCCTCCAAAATTAATAAATATTATTTTATTATTTTAACTACTATTTTATGAATTCATTTTAGGAGGCCCATTTTGAGTTGAAATTTCCTCTAATTGATTGTTTTAGTTCTCCACATCGACACTTGGTCAGCTTCTCCTTGAAAGTGGCCAATAAGGATTCTTCCCAATTGAATATTGTAGGGGACATAGCCTCCAAGCCATATAACATGTGGGATTTGGATTCCTAGTGAACCCCTTGACTCCCAGAGATACGCTGCATAGTAAACAAGACCGTCCTTAGAGAAAGGTCCATCACATCCTTAATAGGTATCTTCTTCCCACACATATGTGTGTCTGGAAACATTAGAGGAAATTTAAATTTAAAATGGGCTTTCCAAAAATAATACAAATTCCATGTCATCATGTATTAGCCAATCAAAATGCTTTAAAATTAAAAAAGGGATCACCTCTTAGACAATTTTTTAATATAAATATGGGGATAGCTATCATAAAAAAACTACTTTTTTTGTTCGTATTTTCGACATATCTCCCTGTGTTTTTACTCAAATTTCGATCGGGAGAGCTCGTTGGATGTGGAATTAAATTCTGCATCCAATTCATACCCACTTGGCATACTTTTGATGGGCACCTCTACCCCAAAAACAATAAATACCTAAAACAACGTGATGATGACTTCATCATCACGTTGTTTTAGGTATTTATTGTTTTTGGGGTAGAGGCACCCGTCAAAAGTATGCCAAGTGGGTACTCATTGGATGCAAAATTTAATTCCACATCCAATGAGCTCTCCCAATCGAAATTTGAGTAAAAACACATGGAGATATGTCAAAAATATCAACAAAAAATTAGTTTTTCTTTTCTTCCTCCAAAATTAATAAATATTATTTTATTATTTTAACGATTATTTTATTAATTTTCATTAGGAGGCCCATTGTGAGCTGAAATTTCCTCTAATGGTAGTATTGGTATATAATACCCAAAATAGTGATGTCCCTACCTCAGGGACCATTCAAAGAAATAGGTGCTCCTCTCTTGGACAAACCTATCAGGAAGTAGATGTTTTCTACCTCCAAAGTCAGAATATGGGAACCTACTTTGAAACATTATTGCTCAGGATTCCACACATAGAGGAAATACTCCAGTAATCTCAATTGTGATGTCATACTTGGCACATTGAAGAATTTTAGTAATTTGCACCTGTTACAGTTGATTTTACCACACATGGTTGATCACACATTTATGGCCTTCACTGTCCCTATGCAGACTCTTTGGACCCCATGGACTATTTTTGTACCTTTGATGTTTCCAAGATCATCCCTAAAAACACTTATTATTTGTTGTGCACGAATTTTAATCCCTTTCTCGTGTATATACACGGATATTACCCTTAAACCCGCGTACATCGGGATGTGTGCATAAGTCCAAATATTTTTGGAGTTTTCCTTGATGTGGATCTGAGTCACTTGTCTCTTGGCCTTCCATATGCATCAAGATCGCTCGAATTTGACCTTCCATTACCCCATTGAAGCACTATATAAGGAACCCCTTTGATACATTGAAGGGAGAGGAATTGAAGAGCAAGAAAACTATAGTCCATTGTTGTCTTAGCTTGCTTGTACTTGAATCTACATCCCTTTGTCCCTTGGAGCACTTTGTGTTCTTCCCAAGCTTTCCTTTTCTTGTGAGCTTGCTATTGAAAGAAGGAGGATTGAGGTGGTGGAGGCCTAGGTGGAGCATTCAGTTTCTCTGGTTCGCATACGTGCCGACAGAGGTTGTCACGTATGTAACTCTGATTTTATTAATAGAAATAGTGTTTCTTGTCCAATGATGTGCATTTAAATGAATATTGAATCCATGGATGCATTTAATTTCTTACGAATTATTGATTATATATGCTAGAGTAGGACTAACACTATATTATATAGCATGCTTGCCTTGTTTATTGTTGCTGAGAGTAAATTGCTAAAGAAAGCGGGATTGGAAAAAGCTCAACGGGGATCTACTTCAACCGTCCGGAGTAAGGTATGTTTCAAGATCCTTTAGTGTTAGATGTTTTATTTCTCTTGCATATTGGGAAGGGATTGATTTATGTGGTTTCTCTGTCTGTTGTGGTACACCCGAAGCCATAGGAAGTTTTCTCTGTAACAAAATTGGCGATCGTACTGGGGATGTTCCTTGTTTTTCATTGGGATTTTGGGGCACAATGTGCTAGATATTATTGATTTGATCTTTGATTCTCCCCATTTCTTTGTCATATTTTACAGTATGTTTATCCATTGAGACTCCCCTTTATTGGTTTGAACCTTGGCCTACTTTTTACCACTGTCTTCTCTGTATACGCAGGTTTTTGGCCAAAAGTCACGTATACATGCAGTTTTATGACCAAAATCCACGTATACATGCATATTTTTGGCCAAAAGTCACATACATACATAGTTTTTCTTTAAATAGTCACATACATCCTCCCTTTTGGTTGAGTTTTATGTTGTGAGAAATTGTTGGGTGTGTTGTGAGTGTGGTTGGGTCTTCCTAGGTTCTGATGTTGTCTGTTCGATTCTTCTTTTGTGACCAGAGACTGTTTTTTCATTGAATTTTCTTTGAAAGTAGTTTTAGTCATTTATCCTTATTGTTTTTCCCATAATGCATTACTCTTTTTGTCTTGGTGTCTTGTTGGGCTTGTGTTTTATGCTGGTCGTAGAGACTGAGAATTTTAGATGACATTTATTTGCATTTTTCATTCTTTTATATTGAAAATACAAAATAGTTGCATTCTTACTTTCATCTTACATATGGATTTAAGAAGGTACTTGCATTGGATTTATTGGATGAGAGTTGTGTTTAGTCTTTCATATAGGAATGATTGCATATACATTTGAAGGAAAAATATTGCACTTCACATAGTAGCATACCCTGTTTTTCATTATACACTTTGCATTTTCATTGCTTGTTAGGTGTGCATTTTAATTCTTGTTGTGTCATAACTTCATTAGTTGCATGATCATTACCCTTTGATTAATCACAGCCAAATAAAATCAACACTTAATAAAATGAATTACACTCTTTTCTTTTTTAGGGTGCACCAACAAGATTAGGTTTTAGGGTCTTGGGATAGTTCATTGTAAGTTAATTCTCCGAGACTACTAAAAAAACAATTAGGTGTCTGTCCAAGTGAGAGAGTGAAATCCTTGGTATAATTAGTGTTTCTTAGGACACTCCTATTACATGGGAGTTAAGCACGAGGCAGTGCTGTGATTGTGATTGGGATGACCCCTAGTCACTTTCTGTGAGCACCAGAGATATTTCCAAGATTGTATTCATATATGGGGGCTCTTTCGAGAGTTTCAGGATTTTCTACCCTACCCATACGGTTGATCCCGCCTACGACTATCTGCCTGATCATTGATTATATTGGGGAAACCTTACTTTCCTTACCTAGGTATTGTAGGGGGTACTTCCAGAGTTTATTCTGTAAGTGTCCTAGCCAGGTGGAGGTCAGACAGTAAAATCGCTTTATGCGTTGAAGATAATGGCCACTATAATTGGTTACATACCTCTGCTTATAATGTATGGGAGTTTCGAGCCTCTCCTAGGAGAGACATACCTGCTGCATTCGAGAGCTCGCATATCCTCCCCTTGGTTTGTTTGTATTTTGGTTGTATATTTTCTTAGGAGTTTTCTCTTTGTGCGCTACTTGGCCTTTGGGATCGTGGTTAATTGAGTATATTTATGCTCTCTTGAGTTTGGGTCCTTTTATTTTCAGTATGCCTGGTATCCTATCACCCATCCTTGGTCCTAATATGAACCCTGGTGTCAGAATTAGGGGCATCAAAGCCCCTTACCATCCTCATATATTTGGGAGTGGTCACATTCCTCCCTCTACTCCATTTGTGGAGGATGTTGACTCCCTTCTCTCGATATTTACACTAGTGGTCACCCTCACAAGGGTGGTAGTGGATGCGTGAACATTGGGTCTACACCTTACTTTCCTTTTTATGTCCCATCGTTCATCGCATCGTTTCCTTTGGGTGCAGTTGTCATGATCATACTCCCTATATCCTATAGTTTGGATTCTTTATTAACTATTTTGGATTGTTTTGGAAAAATATGGTTGTCATGTAGGGTCCAGGTTTTGTACACTCTATCTGAGGTTTCGAGTCGTTCATTCCTATCACATGTATTATGTCTGAACTAGCATATAGGTTAGGATGTCACATCCGTTTGCACTTTGCATAACCTTATGATCGTTTCATCTTAACCTTAGGTATGAACTCATTCCATATTGTCACAAACCTTCTTGCTGCTTTTAGAAGTGACATGTTGTGAATGGTAGAGCTTTCCCATACATGGGTTCCCTAGTTAGATCCTATTTTGCATTTGGTTCCCATGCCGACATTTCTCCTTTAGGGTGTGGGAGTCCTTTGTATAGTACCACCATGATTTTGAGCAAGAGCTTCATACTCCTCTTAAACTTTATGTTGGTCATTTCCCCAGGACTCCCTTGTATATGTAAAGTTGTAATTGCATTATCATGAGTTTTGCTTGCCTTATTGAGCCTTACGTCGACTTCCCTGACTTTGATTATCATCCATATAGCCCGAGCTTCTCATGTTTAGCCAAGAATAGCCTTTTTATATATCTTTTGCAACTTGATTCCCCATTTTTACCGGGAGGAGACTTTCCTGCGAGTGTCACTATCCTGCACATGTTTCCTTGCATTGAGAATAGGTATGTTCCACTTCTTAGAACTACTTTGTTTGTCCCTTGACACTCGTCTCCTCATAGATTTGTAACTATAAAGCACTTTTATTCTTTTTCAAGCTTTTCAAAATATTTGAAAAAGTCTAAAAAAATTAAAAAACCAAAAATCCAGATATGAAAAGATGTTATCTTTGGCAGCAGCCAAGTTGTGTCACCTTCAAACAGAGCACTGTATATCACATCTGTTGGTTGGGTTAATAGTTTGACTTTAGGAGCTGTACTCTTTTCTTTGAGTTTACCTCCACCGAATAGTTAAGCTTCCAGTCCCTATGGAGCCTCTGTTGATTCCTCCTATGTCGCAGAGATGTCCTGGTTTTGTATATTGAGTCTATGTTGCCTCCATTCAGTCACCATTCTCTTTTATGCTCTTGTTCGAAGGAAGTTGAAACCTGAGTTAGCCATTCCTCAGTTATCTTGACTTTGCATGTTTGCCATTCCTGGTACTATTACTATTTCATGCACATCTTGATTGAGTCCTTCCACGTTATACAGCATTGCTGAATACCTCGTGTTAGTTGATAGGGGATTCCTTAATTCCCTCCTTCCATTAGATTCCATCCAATCAACTTCAGATCATTTATTTTGGGATAGGAGTCTAGAGTCATTTGAGTTCCTTGAGACTTACAGTCATCAGTGGAAGGTTCTCTCGCCATCGACAGTTTTGGGAATACATCAATGTCCCTTGATCGATGGATTCTTCCAAGTGTTTGAACTCAACACATTTATTCGCACTTGTTAGATTGCACTCTAGTACCTTGATTCCCATTTTCATTATCGGTGGGTGACCTCGCGTGTGTTAACGGTATACATAAATGACCAGTAATTAGACGATGGACTACTATGTTCGACCTTAACACCTCTATTCACATAGTAGGACATGTACTCATAGTGGTTTGTGTAGAAGACTTTCAATATTGGTGGAATTTCACATATGCTACCTCCTTGATCGTGCCAGTGTTCATGATATTTCAGCTCTCGTGACTTGATTCCAGTGTATGTCAGATATCTTCATCCATTACGAAAATCTTGATCCATTGTATATCTCCAACTTTGATGGAGATATTGATCCTTTGTATATCTTCATCATGGAGATTCTGATCTATTATATGTTGTGTGTGGTGATGAACACACATGTCATATTTCGTATCATGCGTATTCATGGCCATTGTGCTCTTATGTATCCAGGACTGCTATATGTATTTGCAGTCATATGCAGAGTTTGATTATTGTACTATACTATTGGATGGTTGGTTCTTCCACCTGGTTCTTCATCACTCCACTTCTGGGATGGATTTATAATGTATTTCGGCCATCATGTTACCCCTCTGACCTCACACATTAGGGGGCATCTGTTACAGCTGATTTTACCACACATGGTTGATCACACATTTATGGCCTTCCCTGTCCCTCTGTAGACTCTTTGGACCCCATGGACTATTTTTGTACCTTTGATGTTTCCAAGATCATCCCTAAAAACACCTATTATTTGTTGTACGTGACTTTTAATCCCTTTCTCATGTATATACATGGATATTACCCTTAAACCCATGTACATCGAGATGTGTGCATAAGTCCAAATATTTTTGGAGTTTTCCTTGATGTGGATCTGAGTCACTTGTCTCTTTGCCTTCCATATGCCTCAAGATCACTCGGATTTGAACTTCCACTACCCCATTGAAGCACTATATAAGGAACCCCTTGAATACATTGAAGGGAGAGGAATTGAAGAGAAAGAAAACTATAGTCCATTGTTGTCATAGCTTGCTTGTACGTGAGTCTGCATCCCTTTGTCCCTTGGAGCACTTTGTGTTCTTCCCAATATTTCCTTTTCTTGTGAGCTTGCTATCGAGAGTTGGAGGATTGAGGTGGTGGAGGCCCAAGTGGAGGATTTAGTTTCTATGGTTCGCAGATGTGCCGACAAAGGTTTTCACTTATGTAATCTATGATTTTATTAATAGAAATATTGTTTCATGTCCAATGATGTGCATTTAAATTAATATTGAATCCATGGATGTGTTTAATTGCTTATGCATTATTGATTATATATGCTATAGTAGGCCTAACACTATATTATATAGCATGCTTTCCTTGTTTACTGTTGTTGAGAGTAAATTGCTAAAGCAAGCAGGATTGGAAAAAGCTCAATGGGGATCTACTTCAACCATCTGGAGTAAGGTATGTTCTGAGATCCTTTAGTGTTAGATGTTTTATTTCTCTTGCATATTGGGAAGGGATTAATTTCTACGGTTTCTCTATCTATTGTGGTACACCCCAAGCCATAGGAATTTTTCTCTGTAACAGCACCCACAATGAGTAGCTACGGTCCCTTGGTAATTTTCCCCTCTTATATCATCGAGCTCATGTTCCCTCTCCTTCCACACCACCATTTTTGTTGATATATCCTGCCAAAACATTAAATTGGAGTATTAGAACTCATATACAATAATTAAAAATCCTTCAAAGTTATTCATTTAGCTTATATTTCATGCGTTCTAGAAAACCTTACAGCACCATTATCTACCGGTTAGGATAGAGCGGTGCCATTGCTTTTTTCTGTAGGAAAAATACAGTGTCACTTAAGCGCCTCCCTTCCATAAGGGGAAAAGTGCAGTACCCTAAAAACGCATTTCCCCTTTGGTAAAATTCCTCAAAAACCATAAAAAATGCATCAAATTAAAAATGGAAACCGTGAAAAGGATAGGAATGGTCTTAAGAATTACCTGGCTTCGACGATTGTGAAAATGGTTGATCGTGGGATCCGCAATCCACACCTGGAATTTGCACTCAAAATGGATACTTTGCTATCCAAATGGTAAAAATAAAAAAGGTAAATGTTTTTTTTACTTTCACTATGTTTTATTCACTATTTTTGGGTTTTATTTTAATTATTTTAATCATTTTATTCAAAATTTACCCTTAAATAGTCATATAAATCCTAGTTTTTAATTTTTAAAGGGTCTAATAGTTCTTTTGAAGATTGTAGGTCATGGAGAAAATATTTTTTTTGGATATGAATGAGTTTCATTTTTACTTTTTTCGTTCTCGCACAAAATGAAAAAAGCTTTGGAGCGCTATTTTCGAAACTTCGGTCATGCTCATTAAACCTAGTACTGAATTTTTGAGTGAAATTTTACCTCTTTTTCAGACTCGTTAAACCCTTTTTCATGGAAACGAAACCCTAATAAAGTCCTCTTTAATCTCTTTTTGTACTCTTAAAATGTGAAAATATTGTCAAGTGAACTTGTCTTCTTCACGCTCGTAAAAGGACCTGAAGAGTCATCTTTCTGACGGTAGTTTACCCCCTTTTGGTTTGGATTGACTAAGTTATGAAAAAGGTATACTCTAGTCGTTAGCTACAAGAGTTCTCTAAGATATTATTTTATACTTTTCCGGGTCTCAGAGACTAAATCATACAAAAAAAGACACTTTGGATTCTTCTTCTTCGTCTAGACTCTCTAAACGTGAGTGATCTCGAGTTTAATTTCAATGGACTCATTAAAATAAACACCAAGGGACCCTCTTTTTGGGAACGAACCCATCCTTTCTCAGGTTTGAAAAACATATGAGAATGTACTTATCTCACGATAAGATTAAATGAGTGTTTGTTACCCTCTTTAAACTCGTAAAAATGAAAAGAGGCACTCATCAAGCATGATGGGGAAATTAATGGAATGGAACTACATTCCATTTGCAATAATGGTAGTTTTTATTTACCTTTGAACACAGCACTTATCTGCATTTCATCAGTCAATTGGGTATTCAACTTGCTTCTGAGTCGATCCACTTTCATGAGTCATGTTACTCCTTTAAGTTTTTCAAAGAATGCATTGTTCATCGTTGCATTATGTGCATTATGTCCTCGTCTCCATCTCCCTGAGTCAATGTTTCCAAGTCTTCGATCATGTCGCACTATGTTCAAAGAAAAATTGTATTGAGAGTTTGCATATGCAGTTGAAACTACCTCTGTGTTAGTTCCCTTTGAGTCATTCCTATGGTTACTTCATACTCAAAATTCCAAAAATTTGTTTCGAGTTTAGTGTCGTTGATGTGGGATTCATCTTGGCCCTCCCTCAATGATACTATTTCTATTGACTACAATTCATCATCCCATAATTAGTCTTAGAAACAAACTAGTACCTTGAGATCTGTATGCATCAATGAAAGATTTTCTCACTTTTGACAATAGGTTTTCATCATCAACCTTTGATGGAAATATTCAACCAAGTTTTTGACATCAAATCATATATTCACATTCAAAGGAGTGTACTAGGGTACCTTGGGAATCATGGACATCAATGGTGATATCCCTCACACTTGTTAACAGTTCTAATCATTGACTGGTAATCAATTAGTTTCTATCGTGTTCGACATCAAGACATGTAATCACATGGATATAATCATACTTTGTTGAAGACAAAATGAAGACCTTTGGTATCTATTAAGCACTCATTGCTTTCCCCAGGTTACAATGGAGTATTTGTATGAGTCCTAGCATGGATCCACATTTGTATGGTCATGGTTGTGCTCAAATTTGCGTCTGTATGACATAGATCTACATTGTATGTCTGGTATCTATGACCAAATTTGAGTCTTCTTTGCATGGATATACATTGTATTCTAGTAGCCACAACTGTTTATAATCTCACATGGATCTGCAGTGTATTGGTCAGCATCCATGTTGAGAGTCATATGGGCATGAATCAAAGTATCGATGTACCACATAATAAGCTTGGTTGTTGAATATCTCTGATCAGTAGACTCTTGCCTTGAAGTAATAACTTGTTCTTTCAAATCCTTCACCTATCCTATCCCTCTAGCCTCATTTTTTGGGGGGGCATCCTGTTACACACATTTCTCTTCATCATCATGTAATGAGATCCAAGTATCAATATTTGTCTCGAATATTCAAGATTTGGATTTAAAAGTGGACAAGGATTAGTGATTTAAACCTTTGTTCGCCACCACACTTTCCCTGTGGTCAAGGTGCGGTACTTATATGCGTAACATTTTTTGTGTTGCGAAGTAAGTGGTGTCACTGCCAGTTTCCTTCATGCAATGAGTGGTTCTCCCTTGGTAATAATTTTTCCCTGTGAACAAAGAGTGGTGCTTGAGTTTTAAAGGAAAAAAAGAGAAGCTTCGAGAGGCTTCTCGAATCTTGACTACATGGAGCCTCATCCCTAAGCTTCATGACCACCTGGGATCGAGATCCATCCTTATAGGATCCTCCCTCCACCTCACCCATGAGACCTCAACTTAATCTATCCTACCATGGATTTAAATACTGGCTTACTGCCTATGGGTAGAGGGAGGAAGGTTATTTTATTGTAGCTAAACTTTGGCCGCAAATATAGCCAAGACTAAGTGAGCAATTGGTGGACAAGTTTGAAGTTTTTGAGGCAATTTTACTTGAGAAGGGACTTCTCAACACCAAGGATTTGGTTGTAATTTCTATCTCTATTTCATTTATGCAAAAAAAGTTTCCTTTCCCATGAATGTTATTGTGTTTGAATCACTATTTTCATTGTTGAACTCCTTGGTCATCAACATAAGATCATAGATTGATCTTCTTACTCTAATCTAGTGTGTGTGCTTTGTTGTGTGTCTTGTAGGACAATATGTGGAGATAAAAAACTCCAAAGGCCAACCTATTACAAATTGTGAGAGGTAAAAGAGTTTATCCAAGATATCTATTTGATCTTAGGGGAAGTTCTTTTATGTTGGTGTGACTTCTTTGTTCTAGCTTCGAGTGTTTCAGGCTAGGGAAACATCTTTTGTCTGCAGAAGGTGAGTATTTATGTTAACATGAGGATTAGTAGCCTAATATTGCATTTTGGGAATGATTTGTAGCGTAATATTTCATTTTGGGGGAGGATATATAGGCCTAAGTAAAAAAATGCACTTTCACCCACAAACCTACATTCAAACTTATAGAGGTAATCACAAAATGCATTTCCCATCCACAATTCACTCAAATTATATAATACATAATGAATAGATACCTAATGCGATAAATGTACTAGTGTTCTTCAAAAGATCGGTATCTACAAGTAGAATGGGAAAAAATTATAGGAAAAAATTAAAAACAAGTGACAAAATAGAGTCATTTCTAACTGCCAACATCTCCCCTTAACTAATGATCTTGTAGGTCCCTTATGCAAAAAGTCTAGTTTGATTATTCAGTTTCAGTTTCGACATGGGGTAGGAAAAGAAATTAAATAAAAATATCTACAGTCATGATATGGATGCCCCTGATCCTTTGAATCCATGAATCCAAACCTTTTGATGAATCTTATACAACACTCATATTATTTTTCCTTCTCTGCATTTTATCATAAGATTTGAAATTCAAATCATAGCCTGATCCAATGTATTCCCAATGTTTTTACATAGTCCACATACCTAGGAACTTGATCTAAATCCATACCACATGTAGGAAGAGAGAGAGTCTTTGTTCTCTTATTCTTAGAGGTAAGTGACTAATCTCTCCATCGAATGTGAAGAACGACCTCCTCTCACAACATAAAATAGTTGTAGTTTTGTTTTCTGTGAAGCTAGATACAAATTATCGATTTTTCAGCTTTCATCTCCTTCCTTATATAAGTCTCTTGGAAAAATATTTTCCTTATCCTTCAACCCTTTTACCTTCTCAACATTCTCGAAGAAAGACAATTCCCTTATCTAGGATATTTGGTTTTTCATATACTATGAAAAGGAACTTCATTGGATATTTCCTACAAGAGGATTAATATCCCAATCACTCTTACTTGTTACCACTAAATCATGTAGGTGCAATTCACAGAACAAGTTCTTATCGTATCCATCACATTCGAGATAAACATGTACAAATTGATCCTTATTGTATATGTAGCACTTATTACATATGTCCGAATCTCTTTCTTTCAAGGAGGAAAGATGACTCTTCAAATATATGATATAAATAGGAGATCGAGATGAATATGCTCTCATCATGTGCCCAAAATGAAATAGTTATCGCTTGTCAGTTTTAAAATTCTTAACCTCTCGATTTAATTTTGTAATCTCTATCTCTTCTTGTCGAATTCTTATTCCTTTTTCCTTATTATGAGGTTCTACTGCCTCTTGTTGTTTCATAATTTTATCAACATGTTTATGAAAAAATACCATTTGAGATTCCCATTCTAGTATTTTCTATTACAAATTCTATACACTTGCATTCTTATCGACTTGGGAATTTCCTGCCTCTACAATCTTCTTAACATCCAAAATGGGTTCCTCAACTTTAAGTGCTTCCTCTTTCAACTTGTTATCATCAAATGAAGTGGACATAACAAGTCCATCAAATCAAATCAAGCCCATGAAGATGCTCAAAGTATTCAATCCATCCATCTTCAGTGAACATTTCTGCCACTTTGGAATCTTTGTACACATTAGAGGCACTGGTAGGTTCACTTTTGACAAGCGGTATGCTCATGGCGATCCCTTCACAAATTTTCTCAATTCACAAAAGCGGGTGATCATAAAAGGTAAGAACAGATAGAGTTAAGAAATTTCATTGAGTGAAAGATTTGTACATAAGCTTGGAATCTTGATGTGTAAGTTTGAGTGTGCAATTGGTATGCTTTGGATGAGATTTTTATAGTGGGAATTAATGATTAAGGTAAAAGACAAGACAATCATGAAAAAAAATGTGGATACTGATAACGTTGTAAGGTAGGATTAATTGCAATTTGAAACACATCGGTGAAATTCTACTCATTTCACAATTTGCAATCACGCGGATGTGTGAATGATATCTTGACATAATGCAAGTCAATCACTTATCAAACCGATTAGATCATGATATCAATCCGCATGAGGAAATTGAATCAAATGAGTTTCAGTATGGGGATTTGTATAAGATGATTTTTATGTGTAAAAATGCATATGGTGGAATTCTGAGCCAATATGATAATTAGTAGCAATACCACCCAAGATGACCTTATCCTGCCAATTAAGGATATGACTAGTCCTTGGGTAAAAATAATACACAAGAATGTTTTGAAAAGAAGCACTAACCAATCATGCACATGCATATGAAATTAGATCATGGATAAAAACACACTTGTTACTTGTATGAGTAGAATTCAAGATGAGAAAGAAAGAAAACCATAATTCCATAAGTACAGTAATAGGAAACACCATGGAATTTCCAAAAATATGTCATGGAGGCAATTAAACAATTCTATCTAGAAGTGTTCGACATTCACCATAATGTATACAATTCTGTGGTGCACAAATATCCATAATAAAAGACTTGATTTAAGCTTGAACCAAGGATCTGCAACTTCAACAGGGATATGGAGATGAATGGAAAGGAACTTGTAAATTAACTCTGATGGCCCAAAAACCAAGAAACCTCTATGCAGTAGGCTCATATGTGAATGCTAAAGCTATCAAACAATTTTGGAAATTTTGATAATGGAATTCTAGAAATGTAATTATGAAAATGTTGAGAAAACTTAGTTTCTATTCATAAAAATATTGGGAAGAAGACGTTCTCTTTTATTTAGAAAGAATTTTTTTCTTATTTTTTCATTTTTATTCAATTTCTTCCCTCCAACAATATTGTTTTCAAGTAGTACCTACTTTATTGTTCTAGCAAGTTGGTTTCCACAGTCAAATTTTTTTCTTAACCGTTATTTTTTTTGCTTAGTAATAACAACCATCATGTTAGTTTTATTTCATTACTGAGTCATGCAGCTCCAAGAAGATGGTTTATATATATATATATATATATATGGAAGATGCAGATGGAAAAGCCTTCCCATCAACAATCTAAAATTTTTAAATGATGACAACTTGTTTGATAAAAGATTCTCTTGAAACTGGATTTTGATAGAGCTTGATCTGATGACCATTGGAAAGAAATGGTGTACAATATGCATCAATTGGTATTAATTTCATAGTTCCATTGTCAACTATGGTGTCCACCTCATATGGGATCAACCATCTTGTACACAATTTTCCTCTCAACCTTTCAAACCTTGATTCATATGAAAAATTCCAATATGCCACTTGGAATGATTTTTTCATATTTAATTTGTCATGGAATTGATCCCTCCATTATTGAATAACATAGTCCTAATGGATAGATGCTTGTTTAAGTTCATCTAATTCATTGATATGATCTAACCGGTATTGTTGTGCCTTAATAATATCTAATCCTACTTCAAAATTAGTCTTAATCTCAAATTCAATGGGAAAAACAACATTCTTACCATAGACCAACTCATACAGAGTCTGTCCTTTTGTATTTCTCCATGTACTTTGGTAGGCCGAAAATTATTTAGGGAGTCTTGCAGCCCAATATGTATCATGAAGTTGCATAATATTTGTCAGAATTGATTCCAATACCTTATTAGTGCTCTCAACTTGTCCATTTTCTTGCGGGTGATAGGGTGTGGTGACCCTATTCTTGATTCCACATTCCTAAGTAATACTTTGGGTCAGATGAGAAGTAAACTATGATCCACCATCTATAACTATCTCATGAGGAACTTCAAAGTAGACAAAAATATCCTTGAATAGAAAATAAGATACAACCTATTATGTAGCTCTTGGGATTTCTTTAGCTTCAACCCATTTGGTGACGTAATCAATACAAACTATGATATGGAATTTTGAACGAGATGGGGGATTGATGGGCCCCATAAAGTTCAATGCCCACTTATCAAATGGCTCAATCATAAGCTAAGTTTGAAGTGGCATATCATTAGATTTCTTAAGATGGCTCATCCTCTGATAATTATTACAACTCTTTGCACATTTCTTATCATATTTGAACATTGTAGGTCAATAATATCCCATCCTTAGTGGTTTATGACCAATCCTCTTATCTACAAAGCCTGTAACATGAGGACTATGTTGAAAATCCTTGAGAATATCATAGATCTCATCATTTCTCATACAACGTTAGATACATAAACATGTCCCTGTGAATAAAAAGAAACCTTCAATCCAAGAATATCGTGCACTTTGTTTAATAATATGATTATGTTCTGTTCGAGAGATATTACTTGAGATTTTCCCCTGCAACCAAGTAAATGGAAATGTCTGCATACCAAGGAAAATTAGTAGAAATTGCAAACAGACACTCATCATGGAACCTTTCCTCAATTGGAATAATATCACTAGCATTAGTATGTTGGGAAAGGAAGTCTGTAGTAACATTATCCTTTGCTGGTCTATCAATGGTAGTAATTCCAAACTCTCGTAACAATAATATCCATCTAATCACTCTAGCATTAGTAATATATTTATTCATTAAATAACATATATATGAGTTATCAGTGTGTATCAATACATGATAGATAGTGATATAATGACAATTGTTATTAATTGAATCTACAACAACTAGGAATTCCTTTTCAGTTACTGTGTAATTGAGATCACTAGTGACAAACCCTTAGTAATGAAGTAGATGGAATAGGGCCTATTCTCTTCTTTATTTCCAAGTACTACACTTATGTAAGTAGCTGATGCATCAATGGATATGTGAAATGGATAATACCAATCATGGCCTCTTAGGACTAGTTCTTCTAATAACTTTTCCTTTAGTGTTGTGAAAGTAGATTGAAAATCATCAATCCAACAAAAAATTTACATATTTAAAAAGTAACGAAAGCAAAGGAGATGCTATATTTTAGTAGCTGGCAAGTCCACAGAAACTATGTACCTCATTTTGAGTTTTTTGAAACCGAAAGATTAATTATTCCCTTTATTTTTTTTCGAATCCACGTTAATACATTCAGCAGAGACGTGATGTCCTAAAACGATCCCTTGATTTTTTATCATATGCAATTTTCCACTATTGAGACATAGGTGATTTTCCCTACATTGTTTGAGTACTTTCTTAATATTAGATAGATATTCCTCAAATTATTAACCATATGTATTGAAATCATCCTATATTTTTTAGCGTATTCATAGATCACATCAAAACAGATCCCCAACATAACCTTTTGAAAATTGATTAGTGCATTACAAAGCCCAAAAGGAAAAATACTATAGGGAAAAGTCCCCAAGGGATAGGTTAAAATAGTTTTATCTTGATCCGTAAATAAATTTGGATCTAGTTATATCCATTTAATCCATTAAGGAAAGAGAAATACTATTTTTTCGCTAATCTATTGAGAACTTGATCTATAAAGGATAAGGGGAAATGGTCTTTATGGTTGGCCTTGTTAAATTCCCTAGAATCAACACAAATCCTCCACTTCCCATTCTTCTTGGGAATAATAAATAAGGGTGAGACCCACTAGCTATCGGATATGGGGTAGATAAAGTTTACATTCAAGAGGGGGTTCATTCAAAACTCTTGTTACCTAGATGGTCGAGCATGAGGATGGATATAAATGTGGTGGGTGAAAAAATCAAGGTGTATACCCTTCATATTCATATACACCCATGCAATTTCCTCCCTTTTATCCATCAAAAGAGAAATCAAAGGATCCTTTTCTTCAGTGGATAATTGTGGGTTAATATTTAAAATTCTCCTTGGCTCAACCTATATCGGTATACTAGTAGGTTTAGTTTTAGGGCATGAAATTGTAGATAAAGGTGCCATGGGGGGTTCTCCCACATATTTATCTTGAGCAAAAGGTTGCATGACATCATATAGGAATTGATAATTTGGATGAGAGCTTGAGGTTGGATGACTAATAAAAGTATTAATCACATCATCCTCAGTTTCATCTTTAAATGTTAATGCTTTCTCAATGGTCAAAATAGGTTGTCTATTTTGAGTCTCATGTTCCTCTTCACATATCCACAAAGTCTCCTCAAAATAATTGTTATTCCTGGAAGGAGGGTACAATGTAAACTCCTTAGTAGAGTTTCCATGGGATATCATCATGTTACTTGATCGACAATAAATGTAGGTATAGATTGTGACCAACCATGGCCTACCTAATATAAGAGGGTGTCCTCCTAAACAATGTGATTTAGTCTACAAAACCATTAAGTTGGTTGGAAATTCCCATGAATCAACATAAATGACTATGTACTCAAGAAATTCAACTGGCTAAATTGTAGATCAATAAACAAACTCTAAGACTACAAGAGTTCCTCCATAACATTTTATCCAACTCTAGTTGTATCCTATTTGATTAAGATTACTAAAAGGATGCTTTATTTCGATTCACTAGAATTATAGAATATAAAAGATGCCAAAAATATGCTTTATTTGACTAGCTAGAATTAGTGATGTTTGGGAAATATTATTTTTTATTGTAAAGTACATGGGTGAATCAATCAACAGAAAATTGTTTAGCAAGAAAAAATTAAAATCATACCATTTTTGGGTAAAAATGTGAGTTAACCAGTTGCTTTTTAAAATCAAATAGGTTTAACACAAGTTATCTAGCTGAAATCTCTAAAAAATGGTGATTTTAACGTAGTTTAAGCACCTTAAGATTGTAAATTGCATTAAATAACCACAAGGCACATTTTTCTAGGACTTAAAACCCACAGTAAAATTACTTTTAAGTTCTACATAGTTAAGATGAGGGTGGAGTAGTTATGATAAGATAAACATTAGATCTATATGGAGGAATGAATTAAAGGTATGGAAATAAATGATAATCCATCCACTAATCTAGCAAATAACTTTAAAAAAACATGAACTCACGTTTTCATAGCGGGTAAATTAAAAAAATCCATGGATTGAATTAAAAGGGAGAATATTTTTTGAAAATATTTGTTTGTTTTAGTCTTCCTGTGAACTTTGGTAGGATCATGGCATGTCACACCAGCCAAATATTATGTATTTCTTATTACCTTTGGCAGTCATGACATCTTATATCATCCAAGTTAAGTCAAATGTATTTGTAATGCCCTATGTCACTTAATGCAATAGTTCTAGGGAGCATGTTGGGGTTATAGTGAAGGCATGGGACATAATGCCATGATGACCACACAAGTAGGTCTTATCCCTCCATAATAGTATTAGACTATATAGGATATAATAATAATATTACAAGAGTAAGGGAATCGTGAGAGTAAATATGTATGATTAGAAAAAAAATAACTTAATAATCATGTTTTGGGGTTTAATAAGGGGAGAAAAAGGAAAAAAATATATAATTATGAGCTACTTATATATTTTAGGGAATTTTTACATGGGAAAATATTGCATGTGGGCATGTTTTGACCCTTGGGGGAGCATGGAAAAAATTAAATGTGAGAAAGGAGAAGTGGTAGGGGGCTTCTTCCTTCCTGGTTCCATGGGTAGCATCTTGGTGAAAGGGGGGCTTGGAGAAAAGGAGGAATGGAGTCTATGGGGGTTCTTATATTATTGATGATGTTGGATGGCTTCGTATTATGAAGTGAGGGCTTGGGGGATATCAGTCTATGCTTGAGGGGTTGGTTGGGAGGAGATCAATTTCCCACACATGGTTTTCAGGGGAGTTGTTATTTATGGCCATCTTAATGGCTTCAAATGTGCAACTATAAGTTAAATATTTTATTCCGGTATGAATTATGATTCCCTTTTCCTTTATCTGTTGTTAAGAGTAATTTCATTTCTTGCATGAGAAAAAATTCGGCTCTATGATTTAACTCTTTATGGTTTATTATTTTGGGGTTTACATCTGACATCAGAGCAAGGTTCCTACACTCATAACCAATGGCTCATCATTTGTTGTGCCAAATTTAATCTTTGGAAAGTTTGTGTTGTATTTTATATAATGTTTATTTATTTTACAACAATGACTGCTAGTGATTGATTTGTATATATAAAATTTATTTCAGTGTTACATTTTGAAAATATAAGGTGATTTTGTAAATTGCTCAGCTGTTACAATCCTACAAATAATTAATTTGGTAAATTATTTGTTTTTATATAATGTCATGAATATAGTAAATTTTCTCTTCGATTTCATCTTCCTCAAAGCCTCTTCTAGAAACGATACAACTTTGGCCAAATAAACATTATATTTCAAGTAACACTCCCCTAAACTCTAGGAATATCATCAAATAATATAATTTCAATCTAGCAAAAGTCTCTCTTACTTCAAGTTCTTAGTTATAAAAGAACTGCAATTGACAAAAAAAACATTTAATCTTTTATCTGAGATGCATCTTAAGGTTGTCAATTAGTTAGAGATTGTATATTTTGAGTACCAAAAATTTATATGTTTTCCATTTGTGCTAACTTTGAAAAACCACACTAGAGCTTCAAAGTTGAGATTCACACTCTCAAACTTCACAATCTCAAAGTAGACAACATGCACTTAACATATTTGGATTTAGATGGGAAATGTTACTACCCATATTCACATATTCAATGATTAATTACCTAACAAACGAAGAATTGATGGATCTCCCCTACATCAATGTTAGAATGTATTTTAATTCTTTTGGAAAACAAAATATGTAGCATAGTATTAGTTATTTCAAGTAATAGGTCCTTGAGGAGGCATCATGTATTGGTAGCACCATGGGTTGAGCCAACCCATATATTATACAGATGTAGTAGCATCCTTGAGCTTGCATATCCTTTCAAATTTTGAGATCCTCGAGGTACCTGCACATCTCGAGGCACATGTCTAAAAAGGGTGTCTTGAAATTCTTCCATGATTTTTATTTCACTGCACCTTTAATCATTTATTTATTCACATTTTGAAACATCCAGCATGTTCTTCCCAGTCCCAAAAGGGAACGTTTTGGCATGGAGTCTTTAAAACTTCAACTGGCCAAATTACATAACACTTCAATCTTTTAAGGAGGCCATAGCTTCTCCCTGAGTGATTTATGCATCCCTCTTCATAGAACAGTGAGCCATCACTACATCTATGGAAAAATTACCTACTCTTATCTAACCACTAATGCACATCAAGCTTTAAATCAAACCTTCACTCATGAAATTTGAGACTATAATGGTTCTCTAATACTACCTCATGGTCACTATGTTAATGCGTTAATTGCAAGGAACCCTATGCATAATTATTGATTCCAATCAAGTAGGTTAAACCCATTGGGAAGGATGAGCTAAAAAGAAACTGTATTCTATAAAGTTTGAGTAGAACACTCAATTAAACCATTAATCTAACATTTTCACCTTGAAACTATTACTTAACAATCACAATTATCCTAATGGAATTAGGTGATAGAGTGCATTTCAATTGAAAAGTTTGAACCTAGATGAAGCTCAGGCTCATGGTAGAGTATTTTCGATCTCGATTCCCTTCATATTCCTAAATCTTTTCAAGTCTGGAAAACAAGAAGTGGCATTGCAATGAAACGATAATGTTTTGAGTAGCTAATAAGAGATTGAGCTTAATCTCACTATGGTATATCTCGTCACTAAATAAAAATATTGAGAGATCCAACTTTGTTTTCAACATGTCACAAATCGTTTATGCCTGTACATAGCACTAACCAAGGAGACACTCTTTTTACTAGTAAGCCCAAAATGACTCATCCTTGTAGTATTAGAAAATAAGGATTAAAAATCTCGAGTATCAAGCCCAACCAACAAGATGACAAGACAGGTAGATCCATCAAATTGGGATACCAAATGAGTTATTGACACATTCGATGAAGTTATTATCTTGTATATAATAAAATGTTGTGTTTACATATTGAGAGAAGTTGTGGAAATTTTCAATGAGTTTTTGAATGTAAACTTCTTCGTGGGTTCACTGTCACAACAATAAACTTGAGTTACTATGTAGTGAGAAATATTTCCTTATTACAATTTGGTGATGCGATACAATATCTTTGGGAAACTCCATCTTTTATTTTGAATAAAATACTTGTGACTAAAATTTATTGTGACAAAGTTTTATTGCGAGGAATATTTATTGTGACGGGGATTTATTGTGACAAACATTCATAGCAAGAGATAATTCTATGACACGCTACTCAATGACATAACTCAACTTTCCACCGTTTGGTTGACACACTTTTACCGATACAAGATCTATCCGCGACCAAATTGTTTGAGACCAACTTTGGTTGCGACCAAGTCCCACTTCAGCGGGACCACTTTGAGTGGAACTTTATAAAACTAGATTTCTTAGTCTATTTATTTATAATATGAAAAACACATTTTACCAACCCGTAACTTGGGATAAACCTAGACACAACTATATTGTGACAAGTTCACAATATCATATAACCAAATTATTAAGTAAGACTTGTTTCGAGCACTCTCCGGTTAAAACTCAAACTTTTACACGGTGAAATGTTTGTGGATTCTTTGTGTATTTCACAAATGGTAAATGTAAACAACATTCACTCAAGTAATTATGGAGAAGATGTGCGGAATAAATAATACATGCCTTCAAGCATAAACTA
>LPNX010619224.1:207793-233768 GCA_001517045.1 Pseudotsuga menziesii
CTCAACGCTTTCCAAACACACGAGATTGAGCTATTGAACTCTTCTAAGAGATTGTATCCTTATCCTTTTCTTCTCTTTGTTCCATACACATGCTCTTCTTCTTCTACTCACTGTTTTTTATTTTACTTCTTCATATATAAAAACTAAAATTGCTTCTTTTGAAAGTTACGGACTTAACATTAAATACTATAATAAATTTCTACCTAAAAACTTAACTTCAGAAATTGAATTCGGTTACTTAAATATGGAGAGACGTGAACTATTCATCTCGATAGACTGCCTGGCATCAGTGTACTTCTGTAGACTCTGACTGAGTCAGCTGAGATGATATGTAGATCAGCGAGTAATTAATATTTCCAACACTCCCCATTAATTATAAGCAGTTTGGGATATTTAAAAAACAATTTACAAAATGTTTCAGAGTTGAAACTTTCTCTGTGTATGATAGAGTTCACAAAGCAGAACTTGTCATTCCTAAGTACCTTCTCAGATACTAGAATGTATCCCTTGCCAATGGTTTTGTAAATATGTCTGCTAGCTGATCTTTAGACTTGTAAAATTCTAAACAAATTTCTTTGTTGTTCAACAATTCTCTTATGAAATGATATCTTGTGTCGATGTGCTCGGTTTTCTTATGGAACATGTTGGAAGACGGTTTTGGGATAACTTAGTTGTGCAGCATCGCAGATGCTGTGCAAGTGGAAAATAGTGCGCAAGTCAAAGTTAGATTATTTTATGTATTTTTTGGTCATATTTTGTAAGTTTGGACCGGATCTTTATGATAGTGGTCACTATTTTGAAGAATCTGTTAAGAATTAGTTAGGAAGTTAGTTAAGTGGACCACGGATGTAAAGGCACAAGCCTATAAGTATACGGTGAATTGCAAATGTTAGAAGGTCTGAGGCACTTTTTTTTTCTTGATCTTCTAAGACAGAGTTCGGTTTTGAACTTACTGATCTGTATATGCGACCTGAGGAACTCTTTTGGGAACTTATGTTTTGCTGCAGAAGTTAATATGACATGACCAAAGTTGAGCAGAATCATTGTGTCCTTTTATATTTTCCTGTTTTACTATCTTCTGCGACTCACTTATGAATGCAATGTGCATCTGCAACATGGATATGTAAATGATGCAATGTTTCCCTATTTTAAATTATGTTATTCCGTTAGATTTGTTTGTGCATCAATTTTTTACTGCAATTCGGATACGATAGTGCGATATGTTGAATGATGATGTGGTTCTATTGATGCACAAGTTGAATGGTTAGATTGGTTGAATAATGTTGTGCTAAGTTAAGAAACAAACACATTGTCCTCCTTCATACTGCAAAAACTTGGTTCCGACGGCTCTCCCTCAAACATCTTGAGTGAGACTTCATCCTCTCTATGGGTGTTTCTAGACGGGGTAAAACCTGTCTGGGTCAGTGCTCAGGGAGATCGCAGTGGTTTGGGTGTTGGCAGAGAGAGAACCCTTGTTGATTGAGTTTATGTCAAAAAATGGTTCCATTTTCGGGACCATAGTACGAATATGAGGGAGGACATGTTGTGGCATCCGATGAGACCAAAAATTCAAGATTGGTTTGACCAAAAGCTACAAGAGTTTGTTGAGAAAGAAAATCAAAACCCTAGACTGAAAACGGATAAGTGGATGGCATAGTACATACATGATGGTCCACGTGAGTACTTTTTATCTAAATTCCTAGTCATCGTGTACAAGTGGTTGGAGCGAATGACCTATCGGAAGAGAAATTTCCAAGGACGTGAGACAACTTCCTAGACCCCATAATTGATCCAGAAATTGCCAGAGGTAGACAACATAGCATCATGGGTTGTTGAAGTCTATATTGATAGTATATTGGAAGGATATATCACCAAGTTCATGGTTGATACGACTAAATCCTATAGTGAAGCAAAAAGGGATTTATTCAATGGGCCACGAGGTAGGTTTCTTTTATCATTGCAATTGTCTCTTAAGATGCTCATTTGTGAGAAGGCCATATTGAAGATGCACCTTTAGTAGTAGAACCTTGGTGTGCAGAGGCTGTGGATATCGCAAAGACAGGGGAGAATGAATGGAATGATACAGGGTAGATGGGTGCAATTTACGATGAGATTGTGAGGGAAGCCAAGGAAGAGAGTGGTATTATGAGAGGAGGAGCAAGGTTCTGACAAGAGAAGAGGCAGAGGATAGGGGAAGGTCTTGCTGCGATTGATACACAAGATCGCAAAGGAAGACCACACAAAGCAAAACGACCCTATAGTGACAATGAGGACAACCAGGCTATGCCCACGTTAGATGTAAGATTCACCCCCAGAAGAAACTTACCCACACCTCTACGTACTACATCGCAATCAGAAAGAAACATAAGCTCAACACCGACTTTTCCTACGTGCCAGTAATACTCTAAGAGTAGCGGATCAACGACTATAGGGAGAAGACCTAGGATGCCAGGTGATGACTCAAAGTTACCTTTATTTCATGGGAATGGGACTGATGAACCTGAGCAATACAGGTTCTTGTGTGAAGCAATATGGACTGTCAGACAAACTATGGATGATGATGTTAAGAAGGGACAATTGGTGACAACTCTTTCGGGGCATGCACTGGATTGGTTCATGAAATTTGTACAAGTTCCTACGGGAGCTCCAGCAAAGGCATTGGCTGAAGTTAGAAAAGGATTAATTGAAGAGTTCATAAAACCAAAATCTGAAGCGCAATATATTACAGAACTGAAGGAAATTAAGTAGTATCCAAATGAGACTGTTTGGGACTTTGATCAAAGGTTCAAAACACTAAAGGAAAGAGTCAGATTCGAGATGAGAGACATTTAACATAAGGAATGGTTCATTGCAGCACTATTATCTCATATCAAAATACCATTGATGCAACAGAATATTGTGACATAGAGAGAGGCTCTAGAGATCGCCATGAAGTTGAAAGCTTCACCATTTGGTGCGAACGTGATTGGGATGAATAAGATCAAGACACAACTGGAGAATATGACACTCCAGTTGCAAGATATCAAAAAAGGAAAAGAGAATCGTGAAGAGGTGCTATGTACTCGATGTTACGTAGACAGACATACCAAGGATAAATGGCCAGATATCTGAAACTACTTGTTGTTAGGACCGTTGAACCCATTGACTTATGGCACTGTACCATGGTGCTGCATTTGTCAAGTATATGGGAATTGACATGAAGACTGTGGATATATGCAAAAGATGGTAACGAAGTCGACGAACTTATACTGTACATTTTTCCTATCTATTGGACATGACGATAAGGATTGTCATGCAAATGACCTACTCCAAGAAAGAACATACGACTCATACTATGCGAAGGGAGAGGATCATCAGACAGTATAGAAACTACAGCTGCAGGTGGTACAACCACCTCAACCTCAGTTTGTGTTAGATTTTTATCATTTAAGCTAGCATTACATTAGGATCTTTAACTGAGAGAATAACAAGCATAGCAATCAAACACAAGAGACAATGAACACAGTTTTTATCCTCGGGGAAACCATAAATGGAGAAAACCCCGCAACTTCCTCAGAGATAGAATCAGCACCAAAAGTAAAACCCGAAAACATGAAGATGATCTCCCTACAGTAGCAATCTCTCTCTTGTCCCGACAACTTCTCTCTCTCACTCATGCGCCCCAATGAGTGAGTGTGTGTGTGATAAATAGAGAGGCTCAATCTCTATTTATATTCTTTTGTTCACTTGAAACCCACTCCAACATGTCGGCCTCACTTAATAATTACTTGCTAGAGCCAACATCTCTAGGAGTGTCTAATAACCCCAGTGCCCCACAACTTGTGGGGAATTTGCCTCCTCCGACCAACAAGAAGGGTTATCCTTAACACAACAGTGGGGACTGTTGCCCTGAATTACAATGATTCGCATAGGGTCGACTTCTCTAGGATAGTATAATAACCCTAGGGCCCCACAACTGCGGGGAATTTAACACTTGAAAAATAGGAGGGTTACCCACAATGACTTGACATGACTTGTTTACATTATAGAACCTCCCGATAGGAACAATGGGGCATGAAATGACTCAAATACATGACAGACAGATCCTGGAATAAACATCAGGGTACAATACATAAGATATACAAATGAATACATTCCAAAGTTACAAATACATCAACACTCCCTGTTAACTAGGAAGGTATTCTCTCGACACAATATATCAGCCATTAGAGAGAATTTGAGGTCAAAAATGGGCCTCCTAAGAGATGTACTACAAAAATATAAGATATATTAAAATATTATGAGTTAGGGGTTTTATGGGGTAGGTATATATGACAACTCACCTCCTACACTACTTTTTATGCACAATATAAATAACCATGGTTGAGTTACTTTTCTAAATTGAATATAAATAAAATTAATAAAATAACTCTAGAATGATGTGACTAAGATTCATTGTAAATTCCCAAAAATTGATTGTCCTTTAACATTTATTTGTCTTGAACTTGTAAATAAAATTTAAAAAAAAAGAATTTAATTTATATGCATAACTAACATATTTTTTTTCATATAAATACCATTCATGAATTTAATTTATTTTAAAAATACAAGATTATATATATATATATATATATATATTAGTTTGACATTATGATATTAAATACAATTGAGTGAATATATAATTTAAAATTAAAAAACATAAAAATGACAATATATTATTTTATAAAAAAACGTGAAAAGACATTTTTATGAATTATGAGTACTTTACTTGAAAATGACAATAATATTATTTTATGAGAAAGTGAATTGTGAGTACTTTACTTGAAAATAACAATAATATTATTTTATGAGAAAGTGTGAAATGACTTTTATTGTGAGTACTTCACTTTATGACTTAAAAATACTTGTACCACTACCTTGGTTAACTATGGATTTTCATCCACCATAGAAAATGTGACAAATAAGCATTCTTAACTCATGCAATGCCACCTCAACCATGGGGGATGATGTCATCTACTAGAATGTAATTGGTTGATTTTTATAGTACATTTTGGTCCTTTTGAGGCCCATTTTTGACCTCAAATTCTCTCTAATGACAAGTCTTCTTCTCTATATCGTTTGGATCATCATCAAGTCATCTTTGTCTTCAAGTCATCTTTATCATCGGATCTGGATCATCATCACTGGATCTGGATCATCATCAATGGATCTGGATCATCACTGGACATCATCACTGGATCTGGATCATCACTGGACATCATAACTGGATCTGGATCATCACTGGATCTGGATCATCATCACTGGATCTAGATAATTACTCGATCTGGATCATCATCACGGGATCTGGATCATCACTCGATCTGAATCATCACTGGACATCATCATTGGGTCTGGATCATCGTTGGATCTAGATCATCACTGGACATCATCACTGGATCTGGATCATCACTGGATCTGGATCATCACTACTGATTCATCATCACTGGATCTGGATCATCATCACTGGATTTGGATCATCACTTGATCATCATCATGGGTGCTATATCTTGATTCTTCGCATCACAGGAAGTTCTATAAAGACATCCCTTTTTCATGTTGGATGTACATCTACAGAGCCAATCCTTTTTCATACTGGATGTATCATCACACAGAGCTAGTCCTTTTTCATACTAGATGTGGCATCCACCCAGAGCTAGTCCTTTTTCATACTATATGAGTCTTCACAGAGCCAGTCTTTTTTCATACTAGATGTGGGATCTACACAGAGCTAGTCCTTTTTCATACTAGATGTGGCATCCACCCAAAGCTAGTCCTTTTTCATACTAGATGTGGGATCTACACAGAGCTAGTCCTTTTTCATACTAGATGAGTCTTCACAGAGCTAGTCCTTTTTCATACTAGATGAGTCTTCACAGAGCTAGTCCTTTTTCATACTAGATGTGGGATCTACATAGAGCTAGTCCTTTTCCATACTAGATGAGTCTTCACAGAGCTAGTCCTTTTTTGTACTAGATGTGGGATCTACAGAGAGCTAGTCCTTTTTCATACTAGATGTGGGATCTGCACAGAGCTAGTCCTTTTTCATACTAGATGAGTCTTCATAGAGCTAGTCCTTTTTCATACTAGATGTGGGATCTACACAGAACTAGTCCTTTTTCATACTAGATGAGTCTTCACAGAGCTAGTCCTTTTTCGTACTAGATGTGGGATCTACACACAGCTAGTCATTTTTCATTCTAGATGTGTCTTCACAGAGCCAACCCTTTTTCATGTTGGATGTGGGATCATCACATACATTTGAAAATGGAAGGAACCAATCCTCTCACCATGTCGAAAGGGAACAACACTTACATCTGACCATGGAAGGAACCAATCCTCTTACCATGTCAGAAGGGCACACAAAATCATCACTTCCCTTTGGAGGGAACCTCTATCTAGAGAACACCGAGCTTCTCCCTGAAGTACTCAAACTTCACTCTGGCCATTTCTAGCATAGAATCACATCAGGGCTGATTATGTCCAAGGATAACCTACGAGCTTCGCTAGGACCTATTACATATGAGGACAACCTATGGGATCGTTTACGTCTGAGCAACCTATGAGCTTCGCCAGGATTTATGCTCGGACAACCTGTCTCACTAGCTATGCTAGAACTCCCTCTTTTGAGAGATCTCGATTTGTATCACAAACTGGAGCTTCACTGCTCCTCTCTACATCATACCAAAAATGCAAGTTATATCAATCAAATCAAATAGTAGTTTTCAAAAGAAACATACTACCTCCCAAATAGCAAGTGGAAACATATTTTTCCTCAGCTGTACTCAGCGCCATGCAGGAATCCATCCTTCCAACCAAGAGATCACACATGATCTCATACTGAACAAGCACCCCAAAGTGCTCTTCCTATGAATGACACTTCCCAATCTGAATCTGTATAACCTTCCTGGTTAATCTTATGATTCGTATCATACTTGCAAACATCAAGTGAACATGTCTCACTATGTTCACAACAAAGCAAGTATCTGGTCTCATATCCATTAGGTACATCAATGAACAAATTATATGATGATGTTAGAATAATCAACCCATAGTTTACCCATTTAGACATTAATTTAATTATTTCTGTCTTATTAGCCTAGTTCATGCGTCCCACCTTGTGCAAGTTGTCTATTACCTATCCATAGTGGTCAAACTTGCCTTATTTGACTCATGTAGCGCATGGGAAATCCCAAGGAATCAAATCTACTTTATTAATGGCCTCTTAGGCACCCTTCTATTTTTTATGCTTTATTCCCTGCTTTTTCAGTGTTTTAAGGCAAATAGAAAAGCTAGACTAGGTGAGGTGAACTAGTTTTTTGTCCTCTTCATATTCCACTCTTTTCTCCATGCAAAAGCATGTATGAGCTGCCATTCCACCACTCTTTAGCTTGCTTAAGCCATTTTTCCAATTCGTGAGCTCCATGACAGATTTGGGATCAGCTTTTTACACCTATGGGGGATTTGCTTATTTTTAGTAAGCCTGCTTTATGCTAGATTCAAATTGCTCCTCATGCATTCAAATCCCTGATGTATGTTATTTATTCAGAAACCTATTATGATATAGGGTTGGCTATGGTACACTGATTTAATACATTTTAGTGTTCAGCTCCAATTTCAATCTCTTTTGTGAGTGATTTTGCATGATCAATTGTTAATTATTGTGAGTAAAATTAATCTATCACTGGGTTCAATTTCCACATGGTATCAGAGAATTTGTAGATTGTTTTCTCCCCTCCAAAATTGTTTTGCATGTTCGACATTAGTGACTGGGAGCCTTCTACTGACAGCCGGGACAGATTTTCTAAGCTATGGATCAATCACAGAAAACTATATTGACTCCCTTCAATTTATTTGAATGGAAAGTAGAGATGGAGATATTGTTGAGAGCGAAATGCCTCTACAGGGTGACTATGGCAACAGAAGCAGAGCCCAATGCAGCTGCAGAGAAGATAAAATGGCACAACAGGAGGGATGAGGCCTATGGTCTCCTGTGTCTGAGTATTTCCAGAGACCTCCTTTTCCATCTTAATGGATTGACATCACCGAATAAAGTATGGGAGAAGCTTTCTGATCTTTTTGGAAAGACAGATGAGATGAGGGGACATCAAATCAAAAATGAGCTGATTTCTCTGAGTCCAAATAGCTTTGAATCCCTACAGCTATATTTCTCCAAGTTCAAAGCACTAGTTTTGTAGCTGAAACAGTGTGGGATCAAAAAGAAATATGATCAGCTCGTACTGGCCATCCTCTCGAAGCTAGGCCCTGACTATTCAGTGTTTGTTTCGACCTTCTATGCCACAAAACTGACAGCTCAAACCTGGAAGATGCCTAGCCTTGCAGATTTCATGGAATCTCTCACACAAGAATAGGACAAGCTGGTGATGATGGGCACCATCAAACCATCCAGAGATCAAGCTTTCATTGCTGGAGATTCGAGGGTGGATTCAAAAAGCAAAAAGAAAGCTAAAAATCCACCTGAGCAAAAGAGAGACAAGAAACAGTCTCTGGAGGATCTACAAGGTCCCAAGAAGAACTACCAGAAGAAGAAAAACAAAGGTTAAATGAGCAAGTGCGCATACTACAATAAGGGAAATCACACTGAAAGCTCTTGTATGAAGAAGCAAATAGATATGTTGACCCAAATCTTGGAGAAGAATGGCATCTCCCTTCCAGAAAGCTCAAAGAAGAGAGAAGGAGGATCAAGTTCAGATAACAGAGAGAGAGTTCATGCTCTAGTTGCTGGCACATCAAGCTCACCCAGTTTTATCATTGATTCTGGAGCTTCAAGACACATGGTTTCGACTAAGGAGGCATTCTCCTCACTGGACAAGTTGAAAGGACCATCTATAGTACTAGGAGATGACTCTCTCATTGAAATTTTGGGTAAAGGAAGGATAGATCTTGATCATGGTCAGTTCAGCAATGTGCTGTATGTGCCTGGTCTTGCCTCCAACCTCCTATCAGTGTACCAAATGACCCACACTAGGTCTCCTAAGAAATTCATATTCTCACCTGATGAAGTTGAGATCACAGAGATCTTAACTGGTAGAGTCATTGCAAAAGGAGTTGCGAATCATGCTCAAAAGGTATACATGTTCTCACACTTCCTACCTTACTCAAACCCCTCTGCTCTTTTGATTCATGCTAATGAAGCAAGAAAGCTTTGGCATGAAAGATTTGGCCACCTAAACTACAAATATATTTCTGATCTTAGTGAAAAAGAGATGGTCATAGGGTTGCCCAAGATAAAATTTTCCAAAGGAGTCTGCCAAGGTTGTATCCTAGGAAAACACCCAGAGCACAAATTTGAGAGAGCTAGTCATGAGAGAACCTCTGCACCCCTCGATCTGATCCACAGTGATGTTGCTGGCCCATTTCCTCATATGTCGATGAGTCAAGCCAAATATGCATTAACCTTCATTGATGACTTTTCCAGGTATTGCTGGGTTCACTTCCTGAAACACAAGTCTGAATTTTTTGGCCTAATCAAAGTCTTTAAGGCTTTGGTTGAAAACCAGTATGGAAGGAAACTCAAGGCCATCAGATCTTACAATGGTGGTTAGTATGTCAAGTCTAAGTTTATTAATTATTGTGCAGATGTAGGTATTCAGATGCAACATTCTATCCCTTACACACCACAGCAAAATGGTGTTACTGAGAGGAAGAACAGATCACTGAAGGAGATGGCAACATGCATGATGGAGGCCAAAACTTTGCCACCAAAGTACTGGGCCGAAGCTATCAACTATGCAGCCTATATTCAGAATAGGGTGCCTCACAAACAGCTTGATGGCATGAATCCCTTTAAAGCATGGAGTGGGCACAAGCCAGATGTGACCCATTTCAGGATTTTTGGCTCAAAGGCTTGGGCTAGAATTCCAACAAAGAAGAGGAAGGCTTTGCAGCCCCAAAGCCAAGAGTGTCTTTTTGTTGGATACTCTAAATATTCAAAAGGGTACAATTTGATAAATTTGAGCACAAACAAAGCCTTCATTGAAAGGTGTGTTCAGTTTGAAGAAGAACCCCTTGCAGCAGTGGAAGTTGGTGAAGCCTCTTCACCACCTGAACCTCAAGAAGTAAGTAAAGAGTTTGTTGAACATGATGATTCTGATTTATCTAATGGAGATGAGTTTATTGCAAACCATAACAGCCCTACAAGGCCAAAATGGGCAGCCAAGACACTACATGCAGCAGGAGAGCTAGCAGGGGATCCCAATGACCCAAGAAGGACTAGATCTCAATTTGAGAGTGGTATGTGCATGAAGGATCCTATGTTTTCTAAAAAATTCTTTTTGATGGTGGATTCTAATCCTCAAACATATGAAGAAGTAGCAGGAGATCCAATATGGCAAACAACCATGAAGGAGGAGTTCAGCTCACTCCAGAAGAGCAACACATGGGAGCTAGTGGATCTTCCCCCAGGGAGAAAGCTAGTACAGTGCAAGTGGGTCTATAAGACCAAATTTGCTGCTAATGGTTCACCACTAAAGTACAAGGCCAGATTGGTTTCCAAGGGCTACTCACAAGTTCATGGCATAGATTACAATGAGACTTTTTCCCCAGTGGCAAAGATGGATTCCATCAAGCTAGCCTTAGCCATTGCAGCCTCAAGGCAATGGGAGGTACATCACATGGATGTAAAATGTGCCTTCCTGAATGGAGATCTCACTGAAGAGATATATATGCAGAAGCCTCAAGGTTTTTCTACTAACCCTTCTCTTGTGTGCAGGTTGAGAAAGTCATTGTATGGGCTAAAGCAAGCCCCCATGGCTTGGTATGCCAAGATCGATTGCTTCTTGCTATCACTGAATTTTGTTCGGTGAAAATCAGATCCAAATGTCTATTTGAAGTTAGTTAATGGTTCATTAATGATCATTGTGTTATATGTTGATGACCTCCTCGTTACAGGAAGCTCAAAGGCTGAGATTGATTCCTTAAAAGGAGCTATGAACCAAGCCTTCTCCATGACAGATTTGGGGCTCTTAAGTCAATTTTTGGGGCTTGAGATTGCTCAAAACAAATCTGGAATCAAGGTGCACCAGTCCAAATATGCCTTGGACATGCTGAAAAAATTCAGAATGAAGGATTGCAAAGCAAGCAAACTCCTTTCCTTTCAGGAGTGAAGCTGGAAGAAGTTGATTCTTCACCTATGGTAAACAATACACTGTATAGGCAATTGATTGGATGTTTGTTGTATCTGACACATACTAGAACTGATATTTGTTATGCAGTAAGTGTGTCTTCTAGATTCATGGATCAGCCTCAAGAGATCCATTGGAAAGTAGCCAAAAGGATCCTTAACTTTGTTCAGGGAACAAGGACACATGGGATCTTCTATAAAGCAAAATCTGATCTTGATTTGATTGGATTTACTGACAGTTATTGGGCAGGTGATAGCACAGACAGAAATTTCACATTAGGATATGTGTTCATGCTTGTAGAAGGGCCAATCAGCTGGTCAAGCAAGAAACAGAGTACAGAGGAGTTGTTAATGCAGCAACTCAATGTTTATGGTTGCGGGGTTTACTTGGAGAGTGTGGCTTCAAACCAGAGTACTCAACTACCATATACTGTGATAAACAGAGTACCATTCAAATCTACAAAGATCCAGTTCAAAAGCAGAGAACTAGACACATTGAGATCCACATGAATTACATCAGAGAACTTGTGCATGATGGCACCATTCACCTACTCTTCTGTTCATCTTCAGAACAAGTAGCTGATATATTCACCAAAGCATTTTGTGAGAAGACCTTCAGCAATCTCAAATCACTGCTGGGGATTGTTCATCATGCTGTGAAGCATGGGTGAAGACAAGATTATACAATTTTGTTTTACAGTCCATGTTTAAGGGAGGATTTTCCCAAGTTGGTTTTGCCTCTTTCCTTGTTTTAAATGGACATGCAGTATGTAAAGGGTGACTAAGCCTTGTTGCTAGGCCCTATAATTTTCTGATATATTACTCATAAGTCAGGCTTAAGGGGGGGTGTTAGAATAATCAACCCATAGTTTACCCATTTAGACATTAATTTAATTATTTCTGTCTTATTAGCCTAGTTCATGTGTCCCACCTTGTGCAAGTTGTCTATTACCTATCCATAGTGGTCAAACTTGCCTTATTTGACTCATGCAGCGCATGGGAAAGCCCAAGGAATCAAATCTTCTTTATTCCTGGCCTCCTAGGAACCCTTCTGCTTTTTCTGCTTTATTCCCTGCTTTTTCAGTGTTTTAAGGAAAATAGAAAAGCTAGACTAGGTGAGGTGAACTAGTTTTTTGTCCTCTTCATCCTCCACTCTTTTCTCCATGAAAAAGCATGTATGAGCTTCCATTCCACCACTCTTTAGCTTGCCTAAGCCATTTTTCCAATTTGTGAGCTCCATGACAGATTTGGGATCAGCTTTTTACACCTATGGGGGATTTGCTTATTTTTAGTAAGCCTGCTTTATGCTAGATTTGAATTGCTCCTCATGCATTTGAATCCCTGATGTATGTTATTTATTCAGCAACCTATTATGATACAGGGTTGGCTATTGTACACTAATTTAATACAGTTTAGTGTTCAGCTCCAATTTCAGTCTCTTTTGTGAATGATTTTGCATGATCAATTGTAAATTGTTGTGAGTAAAATTAATCTATCACTGGGTTCAATTTCCACAGATGATACATCATGGCATCAACCGAATCTGATGAAGCAACACTCAATAGCTTCAAGTTCGATGCCATAGGTGTGGTCATGTAGTCCATCATCCTGAACCTATTCAGGATATCTACTACATACTTCCCTTGTCCACACTTCCATGCCTATAAAATAGTGCATCGACACATAACAGGAGCATCACTGGTCTTCCGCCTTCAACCTTGAAGCAAAGGTTGGAATCCAGTTTACTCTTAGTAAATCATAGAGTCATTAGTAGTCTATCCATCATGTCGTACAATGCCAAACCTTAGGATCTTCTGCAGTCACTCCCTTTGAATCATCATACTCCCTCTGTCTTTCATACTCTATGCACTAAAACATTCTATACCGGAGTGGCAAGTAGCTTCTTCTGCTACTAATATTCTATGTATCCATCTAGGATCACTGGATAACAAGATCCTCTATCTTGAATTTTTTCAAAAGTTCTTCTCGCACCCATCTGTGAGCTTGTCATCCTCTATCAACCTTGTAGCATAGGTTCAGATATTCATCAAGTTCATCATGTATGTGTTATCCCATGGGTGTCTTATGAACTCATACCAGGCCTTCTTTCATTTGCACACATGATTCTACATGTCATGTGTCTCAACTCCCACTGGCTGCAAATGTCTCTTCGTAGTCTATGCCTTCTTTTCATAAGAAGCCTCGTGCTATGAATCTTGTCTTGTATCCCATGATGTTTCCATCTCCTTCATGTATCGATACTACATTCTAGACATCATTCTTCCTGAACCGGTCTTCTCTTTATTCTTGGAAGGTTCTGCATCAATGATGTCGCTGTATTCGTCATATTATTTTTCATCTTGAACTGTCGTTACTTGTTCTTCGGAACAAGTCTCATTCTTCTTTTCTTGTAGGCGATTATGTATATGATATTTCCTACAAATCAAATGCATTTGTATGGTTAGAAACATTTCATAAGGAATATTCATACTGACAAGTTCTTATGCATAAATATATGATCATGCAACTACTTTAGCCAATACAACATTCATCCATATCTCACGGAAACTTTTCTAGATGCCTTCCATCTCTACCAGGACAACATTGAGATTTTTCTCTAATCCAATATGTCAGCAAAGAGGTTTCATTCTAGATAAGTAGCAATGGAGAGTTGTATAGCACCATGAGCTACTTACCCATCACATGCATATTAGTAGTATATTATCATTAATGCAAACATTCTATCATGCATAATACATTAACTGAATATAAACAAATGCATAACAAAACAATATCATGAAATGACATTTGAATACTTTATTTGTTTCGTAGGTAGACTCCTTCTTGAGCCTTCAGCTTCATCATCTTCTTCATTCATAATAGCATCATTTCTTATCCAAATGCTAAGGTGGATAAGAGGTTCTTCAAGAGTTTATTTCTTCATATTCCTCATCGCTTGAGGGATCTTCTTTGGATGGTGAGAGCTTGATCTTCAGTTGATCCCATCTTCTTTTCTCTTATTATTAGTTGAGCTTCTTCTTGTGTGTGCTCTTCCCAGAGTGTGCTGAAAGTAATTACTTCCTTCTGGCACATATTCCTTGAATGAATGAATCCCATGATCCTGGGAGGCCATTCAAGGTGGCTATCACCACTTCTGCATTCTTCACTTCTTCTTTTACTGCTTCAAATTTGTTCTCTGATTTAAGATACCCCAGTAAAGTATGACTGTATGGTCTCTACATTCTGGATATTCACATTCTTCAACTGTTTTCTCAAAGTCATATTCTGCTTTATGTTCTTCCCTTCAAATAGCTTGGTCAAGGAATCAAACATCTTCGGTGTCTTTAGGGAAGACACTTGTGGTACAATGTGATTCGTGATTGAATCAACAATGATCTTCTTGGCCTTGACCAAGTTCTTCTTTTGTAAGGCTTTGAGCCTCATCTCCCTCTAGAACTGGAACCTCTACACTCATGTGGGTGTCCAATTCATTTTCTTCAGAGAGATCATATACTTCCATGCTTGGAAGTTTTCAACTTCACCAAGTTTATCATCAAGCTGATGTGATAGATTACTTTGAAATGAGAACCTCAAATGAAGATAGCAAAATATTAGATCTTACCGATTTGAGGTGTCCTTCCTGGTTCCAGAGCTGGCTGATCTAGGGTTTGTCAGAGAAACCCTAATTTTCAAAACTTGGAATATTTAATATCTAATTGGATAGAAATATATATATCTTCAAGTTGATTTTTCCAATGTACTCCTTTTTTCAAAACAATGGAGGGAAGCTCCCGGAACAGAAAGCCCTAGTTTTCCAAATTCTTCTGCAGAATTCTTGTTACTGTTTCTGCGGTATCTCTGACATTACTACTTCTCTATGTCTAAAAATTCACACTAAGGTAGAATCACATGTACCTGTTTCAACACCATAGGTTTCATTAGAATTGGTTTCACCAATTGGGACTTATGATCATTTTTCCAAGGTGACCTGTTACAGGACTGTTTAGAACAACGAAGTTGTACGGACTGCCACATGTCACTGGTTCATCTTCTAAGTCTGAAACTCAGAAAAAAAAAGGTACATTATGTGCCCTTTTTGGAAAATCTTTAGAAATTTAATTTGGACCTTTGTAGCCCAATATATATCAATTCTCCCCAAGTGTCCTGTTTAGGGATGAATTCTGGAAGAGGCTGGAACCCTAACTTGGAGGGATCATATATCCAATAATATAGTGAATATGAGGCTGAATTTTGGACACAGTGTGAATCCAGATTTTATATTTGGCCTATACAATTTTCAGCTCCTGCACCTTTTCCAATCCTGATATGTAGCTAATGTACCAAACCTTATCAGTTTTAGTATTTTAGGGTTTTTCCAGCTTCGGGGTCAAACTAGGGTTTGAGTTTCCCGGAGTTTCACCAAACCAAAAATATTGATCCAGGTCTCTAAACTTCAATTTTGATGAGGAGAGCAATCCTATGCTGGGCTCACTCAATGATTCCTCTTCTACAAGAAGCCCTAATTTCCCGCACCAAAACTGAAAATGCTCGGAATTGAATTTTGCTTCGACAGAAAGATGCGCCCTTCAATGGAGAGTCAGCCTAGCATAATTTTGTTGATGGATTGTGGAGAGAGACCAAAAAAGTAAGAAGCCCTAGATTTTGTAGCTGCACAACATCTTCTTCTCAGGTTAGATCTGATACCATGTTATATTTTTATCATTTAAGCGAGTATTACTTTAGGATCTCTAACTGAGAGAATAGAAAGCACAACAATAAAACACAAGAGAGAATGAACACAGTGTTTATCCTCGGGGAAACCATAAATGGAGAAAACCCTGAAACTTCCTCAAAGATAGAATCAGCACCAAAAGTAAAACCCGAAAACATGAAGATGATCTCCAGACAGTAACTGTCTCTCTCTTGCCCCAGCAACTTCTCTCTCTCACTCATGCGCCCCAATGAGTGAGTGTGTGTGTGATAAATAGAGAGGCTCACTCTCTATTTATATTATTTCGTTCATTTGGAACCCACTCCAACATGTCAGCCTCACTTAACAATTACTTACTAGAGCCGATATCTTTAGGAGTGTCTAATAACCTTAGTTCCCCACAACTTGTGGGGACTTTTCCTCCTCCGACCAACAAGGAGGGTTATCCTTAACACAATGGTGGGGACTATTGCCTTGACTTAGAATGACTCACCTAGGGTCGAATTCTCTAGGATAGTCTAATAACCCTAGGGCCCCACAACTATGGGGACTTTAACCCTTGACAAATAGGAGGGTTACCCACAATGACTTGACATGACTTGTTTACATTATAGAACCTCCTGATAGGAACATCGGGGCATGACATGACTCAAATACATTATAGACACATCCCGAAATAAACATCGAGGTATAATACATAAGATATATAGATGAATACATTCTGAAGTTACAAATACATCAACAGTTTGTACCGAAACAACAATCGAAGATGCAGTTTGTAACGCAACCACAATTACAACATCATGTTTTGCCACAACCGCAATACAATTAGATGTAGATGACTCCACAACATCCACAGTATGTTCAGCTAGCACAGTATGTTCACCAACAACCGAGTCCCCTGCAATAGAAATTTAATCAACCATAGTATCAGCAACAGGGAGGATTCCGAGGAGGACGAGCTAAAGGATTTGGTCTAGGAGCAGGATGAGGTCGCGGACCAGTGCAATGTTATAATTGCGAAGTACTTGGGAATTATCAGAGAGATTTTCCACAATTGCAAGTGCAGTCAGAAAATATGGCAAGATCGCAGGAAGGAAATATTCCGCAGTTATAGAACCATAACTAGTTACAGAACCAAACCCAGAACCAAAACCAATTGTAGAGTCAGAATCAGTTGTAGAACCAACATTAGTCATAGAGTCAAACCCAGAATAAAAATCAAACATGAATCAATGTGTGAATCTTCCATTGAACCAGAATCAGGGACCAGATGTTGTGACAATTTCAGTAGAACCAAGGACGTAGGATGCAAATGTTGTTGTCATCACTCGTGGAGGTGCGACAACATGGAAAAAATGGTTTGCATCCACAAATTTGGTTGGCTGGGAAGAATAAGGTACAGTTTGATATCGATGCTAACAAAGACAAATTCTTTGAAACACATGATGCAATAGGAAGAAATGCTGGTAATTTATCTTTTTATGAAATTCCAACTCTTTTGATTCCACTATGATAGCATGACTATCACGACAACATGGTACCTTGCAGAACTTCTTCGAGAGTTGCTTGTCGTTGGCAAGAGATCATGATTCTCTCACTGAGATTGAGAGTCTGTTGTATCTACAAGATAAGGGTTAGAAAGAGTCCGCGGTGAACTCATTGCTTAAGAGAAATATGGGAAAAGAGATGTGCATGAATATTCAGATTGACGACTATGAGGTAGAATCAGTCATCCCGGATCTAGGCTCAGACGTCAATATTCTAACAAGGAATACATGGAAAAATATGGGGAGCCCAATGCTGATTTGGTCTCTTGTGCAGCTACGACTAGTTAAGCAGGCCAAGGTAACACCGATTGGGTGCGTTATGCACCATACTGTCGAAGTTGAAGGGATGAAGAATTATGCATATTTTGATGTTATCGATGTTGTTAATGGAGGAGGATATTATCCCACACTGTTGGGGATTGGATGGGCTGATGACAGTCTGACAATGATTAATTTCAAGAATTGCATGATGACCTTTTAAAATCAAGACATCAGAGTCATCACTCCAATGGATCCAACTAAAGGGAAAAGGTATGTTGAGCCAATGAAGGATGAATTTTTCAAGGGATGGGATCACACATATAACATTTTAGAATATTACATCCATTCGACTATCGATGGGGAAATTGGTTTACATAGCTCTAGCTCTGCATTGTCCTATTCTGATGATGCTTTAGAAAACTAGCAAAACCACATGCATGAGGGATCACTCAGGAAGTGTGGCTTGATTACACAGTCGCTACATCGTGTCATGATTGAGATTATTGAATTACCAATATATGAAGGATTTCCTGAGTTATCTAAGTTTCTTGTTGAATTTGAAGATAAGGTGTCAAAACCACAATGGTGGTTGGCGTTAGATGAAGCGCTGAAGCCAACCCCATCACATTGGTGGGAAACCCATAAGAAGACAATCACTAGATGATCGCAGTGTCAAAGATTGATGAAAGTTTGCTTTGGCAATGCAAAAGTGTACCACGCTGGACAATATGATAGGTGGAATAACCTTGGTGATCATCTAATTGAGTGTCATAACTTGTGGGCATCGTGACCAAAGGATGAGTGGGTCCATTATTTTATCCACACATTGGATGAGATTCCGCAATCATGGAATGTATCAACCAAGTTGCGCAGAGAGATTACCACTTGGGAAGAGTTGACGGTTCGCTTCATTCACACCTTTAGTTTTATGGATGCCAATCCATATGTCGATAATGTGTTGCAGCTCATCCGCGACGTTTTTTTGAAGGTAGTTCTGGTTGTATACCCCGTGGATCCACATGCGCATTGTCAGATGCAATCAATGATGGAATGTTATAATGTAACTAGAGGACCAGAGGATGATGATGATCCATCGAATATCAATATTCTAGAAACAGAAGGGATTCGGGATGTCACAACACCTGATGTACCGACAGATCCAACGAATCAGCCATTAAAGATCAGGAAGGTCAACATTGGGACAGAGGAGAACCCAAAGTTTGTGAATGTTGGGGACTACTGGAACGAAGATACGATGGCAAAGATCATGGATCTGTTACATGAATTTCAAGATTTGTTTCCTACCAAGTTCTCTGAGATGAAGGGAATATTGAGAGACTTAGGAGAGATGAAGATTCTACTAAAGCCATACGTGAAACCAGTAAGGCAGAGGTTTTATCGCCTGAATCTACGATACAAGTAGAGAGTCAAAGTTGAGCTCAATAAGATGTTGGATGCAAGAATAATTGAGCCGGTTGAGGAATTAGAATAGATAAGTCCCATGGTGGTTGAAGATAAGAAGATAGGTGAGGTTTGGATTTGTGTCAACCTCAGAAAATTGAATGATGTGTGTATGCATGATCCATTTTCGACACCATTCACCGATGAGATGCTAGAAGGAGTAGGAGGTCAAGAAATATATTCCATCACAGATTGGTTTTCTGGCTATCACCAGATCTAGATCACAAAAGAGGATCACCATAAGACAACATTTCTTACTCAACAGGGTTGCTTTTAGTACACTGTGATGTCATTTGGGGTGAAGAATGCACCTGCGATATTTTCCTCGGTTGTTGTCACCACATTCAAGGATTTTATTCAGAAGTTTCTGCAAGTTTACATGGATGACTAGACAATCTATGGATTGATCATGGATCATCTGGTGAACCTGTGATTGATGTTGGAGTGATGTTGACAGGATCAGATCATGTTGAACTCAAAGAAGTGCATTTTCTGTGCACCTTTTGGGATGTTTTTGGGTCACATCGTTTGCAAGCAAGGACTGTTGGTTGACCCTGTGAAGATTGCGCTGATTTTGAGCTTTCCCCCACCAACAAATTTGAATTAGTTGAGAGCAAAACTAAGGAACATAGGATAATACAACAAGTTCATCCATGTTTATGCTACGATCACAGCTCCTATGGATAGTTTGTTGAAGAAAGATGCAGTGTTTGTATGGATTCAAGAGTGTTAAGTAAGTTTTGAGACATTGAAGGCCAAGATGGATTCCACGGCAATACTAGTTTTTCCTGATTGGAATAAGGAATTTCATGTACATGTGGATGCATCATCAATTGCACTGGGTGTGGTTCTGGTGCAGCCAGGAGAAGGAGATGTTGATCACCCGATTTCTTTTGCTAGTCGGAAGCTTTCCTCTGCGGAGAAAATATACACTACCACAGAGAGGGAAGGTTTGGCGATGGTATATATGCTACAAAATTTTAGGAATTACCTATTAGGAGGTCATTTCAAGATGTTCATAGACCATTCTGCTTTGAAATACTTGGGCAATAAACCTGTGTTGGGGGGGAAGATATGCCGCTGGATACTTCTCTTTCAAGAGTTTGATTTTGAGATAATTGTGAAGTCGTGCCGCTTGAACATTGGCCCAGGTCATTTATCCCAAATTGAGACGGGTGAGGTTCCAAAAAACATTGAAGACGAGTTACCAGATGCGTAGCTATTCAGAATTGATATGGTTGACAATTCTTATGAACAAATAATTCAGTTCTTGGTAATGGGAACAACTCCAGAAGAGCTGAAGACAAGTCAAAAGAAGTAGTTGGTTGTTAAGGCAACAGATTTCTAGTTGATTACTGGACAACTCTATAAACTAGGACCAGATGAGATCTTGTGGCGATGTGTCCTACAGCATGAACAAGGGCAGATTTTGGTAGAAGCACATGCGGGAGTTGTCGGTGGAAACTATGGAGGATGAGCGACCGTTAGGAAGGTTCTCCACACATGGCTTTGGTGGTCCACTCTTCATACTAATGCTATAGATTATGTGCGGACCTGCGATGTTTGTCAAACAATTAGAAATTCATCAAGGAGGGTTGAGCTGCCATTGGTACCTCAGGTGATGTTGCATCCATTTGATAAATGGGCGGTGGACTTCATGGGACCAATAAACCCACCTAGGAAGAGAACTGCTGCATTGTACATCATTACAGTGACATATTATTTGACAAGATGGGAATATGTATCACTTGTTGTGGATTGCACCACTACGATGACAATAAGGTTCCTGTTTGACAACATTATGACTCAGTTCAGGTGCCCAAGGACATTGGTGAGTGACCAGGGGAGTCACTACATCAATCGCACAGTCAGTGTATTGATAGAGGAGATTTACCTACAACATAAGAAGAGCACCCTGTAGCATCCACAAGAAAATGGAACAGTGGAGGCATTCAACAAAGTGTTGGACCATGCACTTACAAAGGTGTGCAACACAAACCACAATGACTAGGATCTAAATATTCCAGCAGTCTTGTGGGAATACCACACCACTTGCAAAAGGTTGACAGGACAGACACCATTCAAACTGGTGTATGGGAAAGAGGCAGTTATGCCTATGGAGTACATTGTTCCAAGTTTGTGCATAATGACAGCAACGGGCATAGATGATGGAGCATCATTAAAAGAACACCTAGAACAGTTAGCACAACTCGAGGAAGACCGATTTGTCGCAAGTTTTCACCAACGCGTTGAGAAGGACTGACAAAAGGCTTGGCATAATCGACACATCAAGAAAAAACTATTCCAACAAGGAGACTTGGTGATAATGTATGACAACAAGTTCATGAAGCATCCAAGTAAGTTACAGATGCATTGGCTAGGTCCATATCTCATTAATTCTATTACTTTAGGAGGTGCAGTTCAACAACAATAGTTAGATGGAGCGATGCTGCCAAAGTTAGTGAACAGTAGCAGGTTGAATCCCTATAGGACGGTCCCGAAATGATGTGATGCTTGAGGCACTGTATGATGAAAAAATAAAAATAAAAAAATGCATGAGATGATAGTGAGAAGGATGGAGCACCAAGAGGAAGTGGATGCACAAGTATAGGAGTCACTAGCATAGATAGAAAGTTCTGTCGCGATAGCCACAGGGCTGCGCACATTCAAATCAGTAATAAATGGAGACAGTTAAAGCAGTTAACTGATGGTGCTTGTTGAAGCAATGTGTATTTATGGTGGACCCGACCATTAGATCGATAGTATCGATGATGAATTTAGGTGATTAATACATGATTTGGTCGAAATAATTAAAGTTTATTTGGTCACAATGGAGATGCAATTCGCTCGATGCTATAAGAAGGGGTTGAATGTGGTCGACATTCACCATTGTGCAAAACTGAGAGTTGAGTTGTTGAGTTGCAGAATTGAGTTGAGCTTTGTTAGTGAGTTATAGAGTCATGTTGAGTTGCGTCGACTAAGTTGCGAAGATTGGGAGAGTTAGGGATAGTTTCATAGTTGCAGGGCATGTAGAGATTTCTAATGAGGGGGATTCACCAGTCATTCTAGTCACTATTGAAGAGGATGTTGCAAGTATGTAAGTGGGATCTTCCTCTGTTCTGAAGAAGAAGAGGGGGGGCAACAGCCTACCTCCCCTGTACCAACAAAGAAACAGACCATAATGTATACGCGGGCACAGGAGGAGGCACCTGCATAGGAGGGTCCTTTGAGTTCAAGGTCCATGGAGTCGAAAACTCGCATAGGGGTGTCTATTGTAGATATCCCTGTGTATGTTCCTCCCACGCGACCTGGTGTGAAGCTAAGAAAAATGAAAAAGAACCAAAAATACCTGGGGAAGATGCCGACGATACTGCAAGGTATGACATGCACTACGTATATCGTTCTAGCACTGATGGAAATGAAGTATGGCGATCACAATTTGCTTGTGTCGACATCAGTCATAGAGGAACCCTATGAACCTATGGTAGTGGTTGGAGGCAGCCCAATATTACGCATTCCACTGGATTGGGCACACGGCTTGGACAAAGAAGGACTGTTGGGATTGATAAACATGCCGCATTTTGGGAGGTTGAATGAGGCAAGTTCCTGTGTAAAGTAGATTTTGGCCTACTTCCATGGTGGGATTTTCTGACTAGATAACCCAGTTGCAGTCACATTAGCACTAATTTCAGAAATCACAGGGCTTCCTAAGGAAGAGTCAGGCTTGTCGCAGTATTTTGGAGAAAAGGATAACGACAAGAGACTTGTGAAATGACTAAATAAGAGATATGTTTTGTATACAGCTGGCTACAGATCTTAATTGCACTCATGTCTTGGATGGAGCCAGATGATTATCAAGGCATGGACATAAACGCCATAAACATTTGAAAGGAAGCACACTATCAAAACCTCTGGTGGGTGAAAGAAGTCGACAGATTGAAGGAATGTTCTATTCAATTTTGGATCTATTGGGAAGCGCTGTAGGCTGCAGCTGTGAAATTTCCACGATTATCTAAGGAGGATGTGATGAAGTTCCATTGGGTTGCTTGGTTCGCGATTGCCCCACATTCCATTCATGTGTAGGTGCAGAGAGACCTAGACAAAAAATGGTTGCCAAAACCTTACAGGTTGTATGATGCAGATTTAGAGAAAAAATTTGATCATTGGTCTGCAACATGGTGAGAACCGGTCATCTTGGAAGAAGTATCAATAGGACCACTGGAAAATGCATCAATTGATATCATGCCTAATCTTAACCAACAGAGTCACCATGATTTTGATAAAGATTCGTCCCAAACACCCACTGACTCGGAAGCATTGCGCACATTTGAAGAATCAAGGACGAAGAAGTGCCAGGATCAGGGTGCGAAAAGTATTGCAACACCAAGGATGAAGGCATAGTTGAATCAAATCATTAATTCGATTACAACTATGATAGATGCGGCAACCAAAGAGATGAATAAAGAAGTGCAAGATGGATTTGTTGAGGTAAGAACATGACTTGATTATTTATGTGATGTAGTTTTGAAGAAAGCACCAGAGGTAGCGACTGTGTAGGACTTTGACTTCGGAATGTAGAAAATCCTTTGACTGCAATTGAGACCAATAAAGAGGATCTAAATTCCTCCATGCAGCAGTTATAGGACTTGTCCATCGACATCAATGTGTTGTCCACACAGAGGTTGGTGCATATGCAAAGAGTCTCCAATCAGGAGTTGGTAGACAAAGAACAGAGTATTAATGACTAGTTCTTGTGATCGTAGGAGAAGGAAGCAGAAGCACAGAGAGAGGTTGAAGCATTGAAGAAGGCACAAGAGGAGTTAAGGTCCAAGAGCGCTGAGGAAATTAAGGAGCCAAAAAAAGGAACAATATAGACTAGTGGTCGAGAAGGCGCAACTCTGGGACACAGGACGCAGTTAGAAAAGATCATTTCTGAAGTTTGTGAATGAGTACCAGAAGCTGTTATAGATGAAGATGAAGAAGCAAAAGAGTAGCATCTTGGGATGGTAATTGTGCAATTGGAGTGCAAAAATAATATTTTGAATGCTTTGGTACATCCAAACACGCCACCTAAACAAGTTGTAGAGAGGAAAAGCGCCCTAGGGGATGTGGCAACATAGCTAGAGGATATGGAGAAGGAAGAAAAGAAGGTAACTGAAGCAACTACGCAATTTTGGGGCAGCGTTGTCTAGGGTGAGAAATTAGAGAAACTTACCAAGAAGTTGCGGGAGAAAGAGGGGCAGTTGGAAACATTGAAGACATCACTAAGAGCGCAACCCCCAGTCATTCAAATCACCAAGTATGTGGATCTGAAGGAGTTGCAGCAGCACGTTGTAAAGGAACAGGAGCATCAACAGAAGTGTAGTACACAATTAGAAGAGTTCCAAGAAATTAGCGCATAGCTTCCTATTAAGGAAGTTTCTGCGCTAGAAGCAATTCCACAAGGCAGAAAGGAGGTTGCTGATAAGATGGTGGAGCACCCATTGGCACATGAATTGATAGGATGTCACATACCCCAATTTTGTAAAATAATGTTAATTGTTTTAATTATATTTCTGAGACATTATGTTAAAATTAATGCTAAGTAGGAATTGATGACTCAGCAGAGTCAACAGAAATGGAATGTAATTCAGAATATTTTATTATTAATAAATAATATTGTGGAGACAACAGCATCAAAGAGCTGTTAAAAAGAGGTTACTGGTCAAACTGGTGGATGGAACTAGGTGGAGGGAAAAGGACAAGTGGTAGCATCCTCAAACACTTCCTAAAGTTGCAGTTGGCAACTTCCCTATATTTGGGGTCATGATCCCCCAAGAAAGTGGGGTTAGAGCAGGTGGCTCATTAAATGACAACTAACCCAAAAAGACCTAGGCAATCTTTTAAAGTACTCAATGAAGAGAGTTGAGGCTGCTCAGATATTTTTCCAGAGAGAATTCATTCAAGTGAATGTTATTTAGGAAATTCATTGAGAAAAGAGGGAAAAACAGTAAGGAAGTTGTTATGAGAGGATTGTTGCAGTAACTTGGTTTATTACAGCTTGTTAGCTGGGAGAACTTACTAATAAGTTCTGGATTAATACTGAGTTTCAAGATTGGTATTTGACTTTGCTGCACCTAGTTCCAGCCAGGGAGACCAAAGCAAGCTTGGGGGTCTTGAGGAGTTGTTGTTTGAGCGCTCTCCAGGAGTTGGTAGGGAGGAATGACCTCCCATTGCTGTTGTTGTCCAAAGCTTAAGCAGGTTCTATCATTTATCTATTTCTGTTTTTAATATATGTGAATGGATGAATGTTATGTTTATATTATTTGACAGAAGAATTAGCTGGTTAGTGATGTAAGTGTTCTAGCTTACCAGTAGTTGAACTTGTTGATAAAAAAATAAAAAAATAAAGACCTACTGTTTTTTTCCACATCTGGGTTTACCAAACCGTACTCCAGCACAGAGGTAGAAACTATAGAAAGATATGTGATGAGATTGTAAATTAGACAATGGTTTCTTTACTTATCATCAGAAAGAATGTTTGTTTTTACTAGTAACTGTTCATGCTTAAAGATAAAACTAGTTCTTGTATAGTATTTGTTTTCAGTAGTTTTATTATTGAAACAGATAGATTAAGGTTACACTAGTTCATCCTACTGTATTAAAAACAATACTATTTTCTTTCTGCTAGTTTAAATAATTTAACTGGTTATGTCCAAGTAACAGTACTGGAAACAGAACTAAATAAATGCAGATTTAAGTCTATAATCAAGCAAACTAGTTAGATTTGATGTATTACATTAATGTAATCTTTTCCATTATTCTTCCTTCTTCTTATTTAAACCAATTTCTAAC